>JBBPFQ011076297.1:0-10251 GCA_037974815.1 Kaempferia elegans | reverse complement strand
TTGTAATGAGAACATTTTCCAATAATACACTGCAGATAAGTCTCGAATTCTAGATCTATGTTGATTAATGAGAAAAAAATTTCAATAATACCCGCAGTTGAGAGATATTAATGTAATTTCATTATAGGTTTCACCAAATTAATTAGAAATCAGTTAATATTGAGGCAGATTCTTAATAATAGAGTAAGATTATATATTTTTTAATTCGATCAATGACTTCGTAAAAATCCTAAACTAGGTTCAGAAATTTAAAATATTCCTTTTCCATTTTTATGATATTCTTTATTATTATTTAATATTGATTACTAATTACTAATATTTATAACATTATATTATATTACTAGAGTTATCAGTATTATTTCACCCGTAATACGAGAAACCCTTAATAGGTAATAGAAATCATTATTCGGTAATAGTTAAATTTTAGTTGCTATTGATTCCTGTACATAATAGTTATTGTAGCTGATTCTTTTATTCGATCAATGCCTCTCTTGAAAACCTAAACTAAACTAGCAATGTGGTTAATAAATTTAAAATATATTTTGTTATTATTTTTATATAGTATTTATGATTATTTAGTATTTTTAAAATTAGTATTATTATTGTTATTATTATTATATCATTTTTAAAATTATGGTTATTAGCTGTTGTTAAAATTATTATTATTATTGGTTGTCAAAATCATCAGCGTAGTTCAGAAATTTAATATATATTTTTCTTCTCCTAATTTTGAATAATATTTATTAATATTATTTTGATATTTATTTATTACTATTATTATTATTATTTAAGCAAGTTAAATTTTTAGCCGTGATTGTTTACTAATCTCCTTGTAAGTATGCGATCAACGCCTTCCTAAAACCCTAATTACTCATTCTGATGGAGGCTTCAACTGAATTCTTAGCGCCGATCCACCTCAAGCGGGGGATCGATTTTTAGAAGCATTCAACTGTTATTGGTTGATATAGTGCGCCTACGCGCCACCATTCACGGCTCTTCTTACTCTGATTTGCTTGGGTTGCCTGCTGGTAGTTCCGGCGTTCGCATGGAGCCTGTCCTCGGCAACAAGTTTCGCATTGGTCGCAAGATTGGAAGCGGTGCCTTTGGAGAGATATATCTGGGTCGGTGTTGCTTCGTCTCCTGTGTTTCCTTTGCAAGAGCTTTTGAGGGAGTTAACACCGATTATGTTTTTGGTTGTAGGTACTAATACCCAGACGAATGAGGAAGTTGCTATTAAACTCGTGAGTACAAATCTTACCTCCGTTATTGTTATTATGTTCTCAGATGGCTTGCTATCACGTTTGCTACTTTTCTGGAGTGCTCGTCTTACCTTGTTTTACACAGAATCTTTCCATATTACGTTTTTTCTTTTAGTTTAAATTATCCCGAGGGGACTACAACGAGTTTGTCGACCTGTTAGAGATTTTGTGTATTAGCCTTGACTTAGCTTTGTGGATTTCCTAATTACAAGAGAATGGAGCACACTCTTTCTGTGATATTGGTGCTAGTATCTATTGGAGTTACCGTTTAGGCCCTCGTATCATTTAATTCTTATTTTGTTTTGTCTTCATGTATTTTTTTTACATGTGATGATATTGATGCTAGATGTCTCAATTAGTGTGTTGGATGAAGTTGGGTGACACTTTTATCCTCTTACATCAAAATCTTATATTCACTATGCATCCAATTCTTCTTACTAGGAAAACACCAAGACAAAGCATCCCCAGTTGTTATACGAGTCAAAAATCTACAGAGTTCTGCAAGGAGGAAGTGAGGACAGTTCAATATCAACTCTGTGTGACTGTGTGAGGCAGTTTCGTTTACTTTTCAACTTTCTTATCCATTATTTTTTTTTGTCATTTCATAGCTGGAATTCCAAATGTGAAATGGTATGGCATTGATGGTGATTATAATGTCCTAGTAATGGATTTACTAGGACCAAGTCTTGAAGATATGCTCAAATTATGCAACCAAAAACTTTCTCTAAAGACTGTTCTGATGCTTGCAGATCAGATGGTATGTTTTGGCCACACTTTCTCCTTTTGATTTCACATGCTAGTGCACTTTTCAACAATGGGGACAATCTATTCTTAATCTTTGTCTATCCTGATTCTTTTCTACCGAAGCATTTATTTTGTGGTTTTCCTTTGTGAGATTTAACATCTAACATTTTGCTTTACATGTATATCTCTTCATTTTTGTAAATTTTTTATTTCACATGGGTGCCTATCATATATATATTTTTTTCTTTTTATCAATAAACTTGAATTACATTTTTCTATTTCTTCCACCCAAATACATTGTTTTATGCAGTATGCTGTGAAGGCCTATTTCTACAATGATAATGTCTTTCATATTTGTCATATTGAATATCTAGTTATGAGAGATTATGCCCTCTTTTGTAAACAAGAGACCAATTTTTTTTTCTTAACTTTTGTTTTCTCTAGAGTAATAGAGTGGTCTTTGCTGTTCTTATTTTGTGCTAGATTAATAGACTGGAGTTTCTACATTCTAAATCATTTCTTCACCGAGACATTAAACCAGATAATTTTCTTATGGGTGTCGGAAAGCGATCTAACCAGGTATATCCATAATTCTTTTATACCTTTCCTCTTTATTTTTAAACAAATTTTCATTCTTTATTATTTTTTTATTTCCATCTAGGTGTATGTCATTGATTTTGGCCTAGCCAGGAAGTACAGGGACAGTTCAACTCATAGGCATATTCCATATAGGTATGATATAATCACCTAAGCCATTATTAGATGCTTCTAAGATCATTAGATTGTCATTTTTATCCTTAAGAGTTAATGACAGAATTTCTTCCAATTCTTTTATAAGAAGCTAATTTTGCAACGTGGTAACAATTCGAGGAAGCATTGTAACAGAAGGCATTCCTTTTTTTTTTTTTTTTTCATTTTGTTGCTTAATGTAAAGTAAGTATTCTTGTGGTTAGAACTGAGAATATCCATTTTGCACTGAGTATTTTCATTAAGAAAGTTTAAAGAAGGCAACAAGAAAGGGGGATATAACATATCAGGGAGGAAAAAAGACCATCATACAAAATAGAACATAGGGGAATTCTAAGTTTCATTTATCAAATTTGAAGTAGAGAAAATACTATTATTTCATTAAGTTTCCATGGTGCATCTTTTATAGTTAAGTAGTCCATGCCTAAGTTATATCGTACGTAGCAATCATGTTGAATCAGACATTTGTTAGAAAAACATGCCAATATTAGGAAGTGAATTATACTGAGAGATGAGTCATTATAAAGTCAATGCTTAATTTTTTGAGAACCAAAATGTGAAATCAAATACATCATCTGAATTTAAGTGTAATCATGGTGTATCTTACTATTTTGAATTTAATAAGGTTATGCTTTTACATCTCCTGGATTTAAATCTAATCAAATATCATGCCTTTTACAAGTTTGAAATTATTTCTTTTGTTTTGATGTTCATAATTATTTGCAGAGAGAACAAAAACTTGGCTGGGACAGCAAGATATGCGAGTGTGAACACTCATCTTGGCATTGGTATAATCAATATTCTCTGATTAAGCTTACTTGTATAAGCTTTTCTAGTATCTCGTATAGCTTTTTCACTCCTATTTCTTCTTATCATGATTCTGATGGTTATATTTGTTGTGGTAAGAACAAAGTAGGAGGGATGATTTAGAATGCCTTGGATATGTCCTTATGTACTTTCTAAGAGGAAGGTTTGTTCATTTTGTCAACCTTTTCTATATCTCAAATATTTTATTTTATTTTTAATTTGTTACTTCTGTGCTTTTTTCTCTCAGCCTGCCATGGCAAGGTCTTAGAGCCAAAACAAAGAAGCAGAAGTATGAGAAAATTAGTGAGAAAAAAGTTGCCACGTCAATTGAGGTAAGCCCCTCTATTCATTTGGTGAATTTGAAATATCTATTATATCTCACCTATTATAACTGAGCACATACTGTTAGGCTTTGTGTAGGGGATTTCCTTTCGAGTTTGCTTCATATTTCCATTATTGTCGCTCATTGCGATTTGATGATAAGCCTGATTATGCATATATTAAGAAATTATTTCGTGAACTTTTTTTTCGTGAAGGTTCGTTTCCTTTCCATTTTTGTCAAACTTTGTAATTATTTCTTGATGTTAGAATGTCATCACTAGAAATCAGGTGGAATTGTAATTATTTGTATATAATGATAAATGCAGGTTTTCAGTTTGATTATGTCTTTGATTGGACTATATTGAAGTATCAACAGCAGTCAGAAATAGTTGGTGCCCCCCCACGTGCTATTGTCAGTGCATTCGATGATATTGTTGGTTATTTTGTTTTACCAAATTGATTGGATAAGTGCTAATCTTTTCTACTTTCTAGGGTCTTGGTGCTGGTTCAGGCTCTGATAGGGTTCCTCCTTTCACTAATGTTAGGCAGTCAGGTAACTCTCATGCTTTTGATTCTTTACTTTACCCCCTGCACCAATTTTAACACTATAAGATCTTAGTAAGAGACTGATGTTTAAGAAACCTATGTGCTCTCGAGTATGAGTTCCCACTTAACTGCTTATCTAGGTTCCTACTGTGTATATCTGATATTTATACTTGAGTTACAGTTGACAGGTCAAATGTATGCTCATGTCAATATACTGACACGTGTAAATGCAAAAATAGTATGCGTGCATGTCTGTCTTCCTGCCCATATCTGCCTCTCATACTTAAATATGTGATACAAATCTCACCCTTAATTGCCTTAGCTTTTATCATTTTGATGCTGATAGACCCATACCATTTCTTACTTGAATCTATCTTTAGTCTCTTTAATTTTCTGTTATCATGCTCTTTTGTTAGCATATGTAATCAAACTTTCACTTGATAACTAAATCGTTCCTCATCACTTGCAAAGCTCATTAACATGCCCTTTGATCATTTATCATGATAAAGAACAATTTATCTATTCTTCCAGGTTGTGAGGAATGGCGGGAAAGTGATTTGTTTGAAGTAGATCCTTCTCATTGTGTAGAACTCACACCAACTGCAAATGTTAGCAGCTTGGCAAATCAGAATGCTCCAGTAGCTAATGATCCATTTGTCAGTAAGGATGCACTAGTGATTTTGTTGTTTTATTTATTCTTTTTATTCTTGCTTCATTTAGTAATTAAAGATGTATTCTGAAGTATTCTTTTAGCCATACTATCTTGTATTTTTAAGTATCTAGGTTTTATTATCTCCAACAACACAAAAGGAAAACAATAGTAAGAAATTTTTGAATTAGAAATTTTTAGGGATGTAAATGTAAATAATAGTGACCTAATTATATACACCATTTGTTATAGGGATTTAAGTGTCAATATAATAGCAATGAGTGATATATATATGGTATGAGAGATGATCTCCTTGCTTGATAATCTCATGCTGAATCTTCTTCTCTATGGAATGTTGTGAATTTGTCTTGTGTGGCATCACAAATCCAGATCCCATCAACACTATGTGCCACTGAAGATGTAAGCTTTGCTGTTGCTTTCCTTGGTAATGTTGTCCCCAACAATGATGCACTAAATGGTGGCTTAGGCTTATATCTTTAAGAAATTGACATCCTCGACGCAGTGCACTATTGCATTTTCTAGTGCGTTGTTGTCAGTCCCCTCCTAGAAAGAGCCCACTGTACCTATGTCGGGATGGGCTGCCCCACCAAAAACCCATCATCTAATGGGTCAGGGCGGGCCGACCTGTTAGCCTGGTGGGTTGTAGATTTGGTGGGCTGAGCCAAAAAAAAAAAATATAGAAAATGTTGGAATTTTAAGTTTGGTTTGCAGATTAGAAGGCCAGCCTACGAGCTCATTGAGTTTTCTACTTTAGTTTTAAATTTTGGATATTTTTTTCCTCTCAATCCGCGGGCCAACCCAAGCCCGCCACAGGGACTCGTAACCCACGCGGCTGGCGCGTTTAGCCTTCTTTTAGATGGGTTGATAAAATTTAAAAAAAAAAAATCCACCTAAATTGTTTGGAGCGTTGGCCTAATCCGATGGGCCCAACCCAACTTGACGGCTCTACCACTTATGAATCCCTTCTATAGTCGTGAGCTTAATTGTGCTAAAGGTTCGTCTCAACCTATACACAACCTTGTAGCTCTTCTTTCTAGTCAAATTGTTGCTCCCAACTCCATCAAAACCCATGCTTCAATTGTCTATGGTCTAGTTCCCTTTATTATTTATGAGTGATCCTATCTATTTCTTGCTTAAGGTATTTGGATGTATTTGTTTTGACTGGTATGCAACTCTCAGTACAGATATATACTAGAGTAGTAGTTAAGTGCATATGTTTTACTTTGGTAGAAGAGTAATCATAATTACTCTCTTGTGTTCTATGAATTTGTCTTCGCTGATATAATTAACTCTATTGTTTTCAGATACCTTATTGTGGTTGAGATGTACTAGTTTCTACATCTTTGTCCATTACATTATATTTTTTATAGGATTGTTAACATCATACGCTTCATTATGTAGGAGCCATAGTTATTAAAAGTGCTTGCCTCACTCCTCCTAGGCGCAAGGCACAGCCAGGCAAGCCTCTTGCACCTCGTCACCTTAAGCGCGCGTCTTATGAGAAGCTTCATACAAGCTTAAGACACTTGGTCTTACGAAACCGATGAAGATTCAGCTATACAAATATAAAAGTGATTATGATAATGATATGATTGAGAAAGATGATGAAGATTTTGATGATTTAGATATTTGATTTTTTTTTAATTTGAAAAATGTAAAATTTTACTAGTGAATTTTATATTTACATTATTGTTTAATATTTTATCCACTATAGTTTTGTTAGTGAAATATTTTAGTGGAAATTCTCTATATATGTTTGAATTGTATAAATTTATATTCGGAGTGCCTTACTTCCTTGGTAAGGAGTGCGCCTCACCTTGGTAAATGCATCACCTTGGTAAGGCATGTGCCTCATCTTGTGTATTGCGCCTTAGCCCCACAACACTTATGCACTTTTAAGCATCTCACACCTTAAATAACTATGGTAGGACCTATAATAGGCATCCACGAGATTCCATTTATCTTCCGACACTAGTTATGTTCAAGTTTCAAACTCTAATTTGAATCACTCTTTGAAAAAAAAACTTGTAGTTCTACATTTACTTTCTACATTGCTACTATCTATTTGCCTTCATTTCTTCTTTGCCTCCATTCACTATTTCTAAGACTATATTAGAGAAGCTCTCGTATTCACTAAATACGGTGGAAACAAATTATAATCCAAGATGTGCATGTCACTATAATGTTATGTTGGAGATGACACTTCTTCCTCTTGATAAGTCTATAGTTGCAAATGAATGTTCACTAAAGATATCACCTAATAGCATTGTTAATCAATTGAAGGTTCGGTGACTGAGGGATACACTTAGGCCAATAGAGTAGATTATTTGAACACCTTTTCACTTATGGTTAAGATTGCATTAGTTCAACTATTTCTTAGCTTAGTAGCTATACCTTTGGTGGCATTTTCACTAGATGGATTGAAGATTGCATTCCCCATAGTGATGTCACAAAATTAGTATATATAGAGCAACCTTCCAAGATTATTTCTGTAAAAGGTCATATGTTGACCCCGGACGTCCCACACGGGCAACCCCATAGTCATCAATAAAGAGGTAAATTAGGAAATCAAGCATGCCACCCGATAACCTTCCAAGATTGTTGCTTTGACAGATGATGGTCACTACTGATAGTCTGGAATAGTTCCATTGAGTAAGGTCTATGCTATGTTTTCCTTCAGTTTATTGTGATGAGACTAGATACTTCATTATACAGGAAGTATATTCTCCTTATTATCTAGGTGGATGATATAATTACATTTGATGATTATGTCATATGGATCTAGGTGCCATGAGATATTTTCTTAGGATGAAGCTGCTTGTTTTGAGTATTAATTCAACATAAATATGGTATTAAGCTCTTCGAGAAAACTATATATTGGGAACTAAGATAATCACTACTCCATGCTCAAATTTCAAACTGGCAAGGGAAGCCATATATATTTTTTGGAAGTCATAATTGAAACTAAATTATTAAAATATTAGCAGGGAGCATGAATAATTTGTTTCTTGAGATTTCATTTCATGATCATTTGGAACCCTTGAGAATTCAATCGTAGTTAAAGAATGCTCATGAAAGATCTTCAGTATGTTACCTTTAGATCTTTGGGTATACTTAGACCCGACCATAGATGCTTCAAAATTGACGGTTCAATGATTCGGAACTAGTTTGACTATTCGAAAAATGTCAATCCTTAACATTAACCTTCAAAGGCGGATATGGTTCATGATTTGGAACCGCCGGTTTTAATTCGCCATTCGTGACGATTCAAGGTTATTATTTATGTTTTTTTTTTAAATATTTAAAAAATATAAATATGGAAAAAAATTAAAAAAAAAGTTATAACTTATTTAAGTATTTAAGTTGTCAATCTATCTGAAACCTTTATTATCTTGGTGTTGTTTATTCACTTCCATTTCTATTTCCTGTTCTTGCAGTGATAATTCCTTTGATATTAAAATGTTCTACTTCGTTCTTTAAAATTCTTTGTATTTATTTTAGCTCATCTAATAATCAAGTAGCACTTGAGCTTTTAAAGAGTCGGTAGCCAATGTAGAATTGCCTTTTATCTAAGATATTACATGTAAAACTAAATGTTTGTTATGCAACATTGGTTGACATCGGACAAGCTAGAATCTCCTTAGCTATGATAGAGTAGATGGGATAACTTTGGGTTTTTTGTGACCACCATTGTATCTAACATTAATATTGTTATATTTTAGTGTAAGGAGGCATATATATCACCCAAATTATGTCAATTGATTAATTTTGTATGTTTGATTGTGCAAATTATATCTCTTGGCAAATTATTATTAAACATATTAAACAAGTCAATTGATCTCCATAAACTCAATAAATTAAGTGTTGAATGGATAAAAAAATAGAATAAGGTTAATGAGCGACCTACTAAGAGAGTTAAATGAGATTAATAAATTTTAATTGAGATTACAAAATTGAATGAGTTAAAGGTGAAATAGTTCCATATTAGAAAATTCAAGACAAGTAGGTTGAAAAATTAGTTTCAACAAAAGGTAGAATAGTCTCGCATTGGAAATTTTAAAGCAAATGGGTTGGTTTATATTTAATCACACCATTAAAACCATTAAAATGCTATGAATATTATTAAATGAGAGACTTTCATTTCATTGATTGAAAAAATCTAAACTAGTTAAAACAATATTTTTTAAAAAATATCAGTGAACCGAAGTGAATTGGCGATTAACCACCGGTTCAACGGTTCATTATGTGTCGAAACCATCATGGGACAGTCTCTAGATGGGCTGGTTGTGATCCCGATCCATTGAATCAGGTCAAGTGTTGAACTGGTTACGATCAAGGTTATAAGTGTCGTTCCGTGCCGCCCGACATGGATGGTTTTTACCGTTCCGCCGGGTGGGCGAAACCGGCACGGACTCGGAACGCCTCCGGTGGCGCCGGAGGAGTCATGGGAAGCCTTCGGCGGCGCCAGAGGACTCGCAGGACGAAGGTGTCGTCGCGGGAAGAAGGCGTCGTCGCGAGACGCCTGGAAGCGGTGTCTCGCGACGCCTCTGGCGACGCCGGAATCATCGCCGGACGCATCTGGCGCGCCGGAAGCGTCTGCGCTGCCGCCGTTGGAAGCGACCGCGCGATCGCCGGATCGCGATTGCGAATCTCTTTTTTTTTTAAAATTAATTTAAATAGTTCCTAAATTTAGGTAATATTTTTTCAACCGGCTTTTATAACCCCTAACTAAATCGCAATAAAATATATAAAAAATATATTAAAAATTAAAATAAATTAGTTTTATTAATTAATATTATAAAAATATATATTTTAAATGTTTTAAATTTTATTTAATTTAATAATTCTGATTTATATTTAATAATTTTTTATCATTTTATATTATTTTAAATTTAATTTAAAAATTCTTTAAAAATTTGTTTTTTTTAAAAATATTTATAATCTGATTTTTTTAGTATTTTATATTTTTTATTTAATTACTATTTAAAATATATATTATATAAATTAATTAAATAAATAGTGTTAATTTATATAATATCAATTTAAATTTGAATTATTGATAATTTAAGTTATTGATAGATTATTTTTTGTAACAATATTAAGTTGTTTAATAATTGAGAACTTATACAAAATCAATATACAACTTATTTTTATATA
>JBBPFQ011076187.1:0-10252 GCA_037974815.1 Kaempferia elegans | reverse complement strand
CAATTCTCGGAATGCCCCTTAATGTTTTTTCAATTTTAAAATTGGTCCATCCTTTTATTATTATTATTATTTTTTTTGTATGTTTTAAAATATCTCAAAGAAAATATCAATTAAATATAATTTCTAAAGGGCATTTGGTCTAGTGGTATGATTCTCGCTTAGGGTGCGAGAGGTCCCGTGTTCAATTCTCGGAATGCCCCTTAATGTTTTTTCAATTTTAAAATTGGTCCATCCTTTTATTATTATTATTATTTTTTTTTTGTATGTTTTAAAACATCTCAAAAATAATATTAATTAAATATAATTTCTATTTTCAAAACACAAAGGGCATTTGGTCTAGTGGTATGATTCTCGCTTAGGGTGCGAGAGGTCCCGAGTTCAATTCTCGGAATGCCCCTTAATATTTTTTCGATTTTAAAATTGGTCCATCCTTTTGTTAGTTATTTTTTTCCCTCCCTTCTTTTTATGTTTTAAAATGGAGCCATCTCAGAAAAAAAAATGTCAATCTACCAAACTTCTGTTTTCAAAAATCTCATAAAAACAATCCATCAAACACTATCAACCAAAGATATTTGCAACGATCCATCAAACACTATCGAGTCTCATACACATAAAAAGATATTTGCACTGTTAGTGTTCCTCCTCCTATCAACCTTCTGGACTATATCACAGAACATAAACCATCCCAACCTCGAGAAGAGATGCAGGAGGCACACGCAGAGAGACATCCGGTCCGCGGCAATTCTTTTGCAAGAAGTTGTAGGCAACATTGATGGCCAACTTCTTCATGATGGATGACCCTGACTTCGCTTGAACGTGAGAATGCCCAAGTATAAATGCACACCCGGATTCGCGGGCAGTCAGCAGATCCTCCAGCTCCTCCTTCTCGGCCTCGGCCAAAGCTGGGTTACTTTTTTCCTCCAGGAGAAACCTGACCTTCTTTCCTGCACTTGCGCGAGCCAACTCTATTGTGTTCCTCGTGCCAGAGTGCTCAGATGCATTGCTCAACTGTAGGGTGCTGTGGCCAGGATAGTACATGCCCATATTGCTTCCGATGACAGTAAGTTGATTCTCGAAACTGTTTTCTGACTTGCT
Source organism: Kaempferia elegans (assembly GCA_037974815.1). Taxonomy (NCBI): domain Eukaryota; kingdom Viridiplantae; phylum Streptophyta; class Magnoliopsida; order Zingiberales; family Zingiberaceae; genus Kaempferia; species Kaempferia elegans. Next base: position 9,157 of record JBBPFQ011076187.1, on the reverse strand, counting down.
GGATGTTTCTGTACTGGATCGTGCTTTGAGTAGTATGAAGTCGGATAAACTTGCAATGAGCTGAGATTCAAAAGAGTCGACATCCTGGTGAACGTCGCGGTAGCCGTATCTAACAATACATCTGTAAGAACGATGATTAGGCGGTCCAACACGTCCGACAAGGAATCTCTCAGAAGAAGGCACAAATGGAACAGGAACAGATTTGACACAAACAAAGACCAGGATGTGATGGAATGCAGGGAGATTGGTGACAAAGCGTGAGAAGTTAGCAGGCACTCCGGATATGATATCGGTGAAAACAAGACCAATGCCGGGAACACGCACGACACCAAGTTTGTCACCGAGTGCAAGGAACCAGTCCAAGGAGACCTTGTTATGTAGGTCATACTCGTATTTCTTGATTGTGGCATAGTGCCAAACAAACATGACTGTCATGAGAAATAGAGCGAGTAGAATGGGAAGCCAAGCACCCTCACGGAATTTGATCAGTGAGGCAGAGAAATAGAGAATCTCAATGGAGCCAAAGAAGAGTAGAAATGCGAGAGCTACCAATGGAGGCTTCTGCCAGCAAAGAATCATAACTAGGGAAGTGAGGCATGTGGTCACTAGCATAACGGTGATGACTGCCAGTCCTGCATTATGAGCAAACAAAAACAAAATCACAATCACAGAGAATAGCAAAAACTTATCTGGGATGATTACATAGTTCATTTACTGTATGTCGTTCGGCATGAAGAACACGTGTGTAAAGGCTTCAAAGATATTCCATACCCAGTGCAAAAAGATTTCAGGCATACCTATCAAAGTGATGACAGAATAAAGGCAACCTACTGAAACAAGCTAAGGTTTCCAGCTTTTACCGGAACACACCATATTTATTAGAGCACAACCATCCTAATTGCACAGAACACTGGAGTTGTCCAGACGTCATTAGAATGTGAATACCTTCGGAATATACATTTTAGGTACAGCTGATCCCACATGCAAGAAATTCTCATGAAAATGATGCAACAAATGCAATCCCACCTCCAACACAGTGAAATTAGCTTGTTGGGCCAATATGCTTAGCAATAGGATGTGAATACTCTAGAAATATACATTTTAGGTACAAATGACCATATGTGCAATTCCATCACTATTACTATGAGTTTTACAGACACCATTAGGTTATGAATACACTCCAAATAAATATTATATATTGTCCGTGTAAATGTTCTCTCACGCAAGATTTCATGTGAAAGTGATGTGAGAAGTTGATTTAAAAAGCAGTTGATTAACCATTCTGTGTCATTCTGCCCCCAAAAATCTGATTCTGATATTAGTTTGTGGGGGCCAAAACAAGTTATCAAGGAACTATTACTATGTAAATATCCTCAAAATATAAATTTAAGATGCAATTGATCTCATATGCAAGTTTACAAGTGAAAATCATGCAACGAGTAGATTTCAAGATCAGCTAGTAAACCATTTTTGTGCAATTGGAAGGTTGAATAGGAAAAAAAAAACTGACATGTTCAGGTGAATTTGAAAAATAAGTGCACATTCCAATAAAAATCGAAAACCTGGGGCATGTTTCGATAATCCTAAAAAAATATATTTTGTGCAATTGGAAGGGTGGAATGGGAAGAAAAAAAAAATTAGAATGTGTTCTCATAAATTTGAAAAGTTCTGATAAAAATTGAAAACCTAGGGCATACTTTTTTTGGTAAATTGCCATAAATTTACTGCATGTTGACTTTTCAACTCATTGCCCTTCAGGATCAGTCGTGATAGTATGACTACCAATCTTTTGATGCACAATCAAACAAATATAGAACTCAGGGTTATATAAATACTTTATTCAAGCATCTCAGAATACAAATCAACCCAGGCATTTGCAGACAAATTTAATCCAATATCAGTAAAGACAAGGAATTCTTATAAAAATATGGGTTCTATAAAAATAGAGACAGAGAATATGTTATATGCATACCAGAAGCATTTCCCATGTGCTTTATGTCTCTAAACCCAACAGCAACAACAATACAGAGGATCATAAGCATCCAATTGATCTCTGGTATGTAGATTTGTCCGTGAATTTTTTCAGATGTGTGAATTACTTTGACTCTTGGAAAGCATCCAAGGGATTGACTCTGATTAATAATTGAAAATGTTCCACTAATAATTGCTTGGCTCCCAACTACTGAAGCTAGTATTGCTATCACTAGTACAGGCCATCTTATGCATTCTGCAGAAACAATCACAACAAAAATCTTGTTCTCCATAAAATAAGAAAAATTCAGCAACAGAAAATGAAGTTGCATAATCACAAGAAATAATCACTTTAGTATGAATTAAGATTGTGAACCTGGAACCGATGCATAAAATCCAATTGGGTGGAGACTGGTGGAAGGGCCATGGTTCATTGACAAGAAAGCGGCTTGGCCCATGTATGCCAATATCAGTGAGGGATATACTAGGAAAGTAAAAGCAATCTACAACAATAAAATTAGGCATCAGTTTCATAACTGAAAGATGAAGAAAATTGATGTCTAAGGGATTTCAGACAAAAGAACCTGAATTGCAGTGTATGAGAAGTGGCCAAGATCTGCAAACATTGCCTCTGATCCTGTTATCAGCAATTATTTAGTCAATTTGCTGATACATGGTAGAACTTCCATAATGTTTATTTGAAATTGGAAAGTGGAACCATCAAAAAAGCAGTCTATAAGACTGCATTTGCACTCAGATATACAAATGCAATCATACATTGTTTTAATTTTCAATTGGCTCACCAAGACCAAGCTAGTTTACTTATTCACTCATCTTGATATCTTACGAAAAGGCTAGGCATAAATAAGTATGACCAATATGTTTATTGGATTTTATGTCTGTCGACCCATGTAAGTTTATTGCATTTTTTCTTCAATTTGTGGATCTTTTCAATTGTACTATATCTTGTTGATTTTTTTTTTGGTAATCTAGGTATTTAATTCTTTAAACTGACTAATCCTAGAGGCGACCAGCCTGACCCTATGGAAGTTTCCCACCAGCCACTATGGTAAATCGGGAAGCGCTCACAGAGGCCCATCTAAGCAGCCAACGTTATTAGATTTGTCGTTCCACTAGAGGAAAATTCTATAGTGCGCCACGGCTAGGATTCGAACCTTAGATGTCTGATTAATCTCTTAGAGGACCTAACCGTTGCACTGTAGCCCCGGGACATTTTAAGCATGCACACCTCACTTTTTTGGGTTGATCATATTTACTTGTCTAAAATACAACTTGAGTCTATTGGCTAAAATATATCAATCTTATTGTCTTTCATAGTATATACTAACATTTGTGTCTGGTCATGATGATACTATTTGGTATGATCTTTCAAGGAACCTTCAATAGGTATAAATTTATATCAACTATATGTATGATACACACACTTGTGCAATGTAATTTGTAATGATTGGATAAATGATAATCTTATTACCTATGTAGAGAAAGCTATATTTCTAATAGTTGATAATGAAGCTATTGTACAAAAGTTTCAAAATATGAAGACTCAATGTGGTGCTTTATGATTATAAGATTTTATATTTTTTTTGTTTTATTAATTATAATATATTGTTGCCTACACGAAACCAAGATCCTAGCTTCGCCCCTGTATGTGCTTCCATGTATTGTCTAATGATAAGTATTACAAATTTCAAACTCATTTGCTTTATTTTATTTTTTATTTTTTGTGATAAGGATACACAATTTATGGATCATCAAAAATTAATTAGGCTCTATAGGTTCCAAAGTTAAATAAGTTATTAATGGTCATCCAATATATATTTCGTTCACATACAAACATATACACTATGTCGTGATTTGTGTGCAGGTTGTTTGTATACCTTTTTAAAACCTAGAGAATAAAAGAGGACTGTAGCTTAAATATTTTTCAGAATTTCTTACATTAGATTTTTTTAATTGATCCTAGGTGTTTTTTCTTTTATCTCTTTTTGTGTATCCTTCCATTTTTTTTTGTTTTACAAGATCAACACTTAAATGTTTACTAGAATGAATAACAACAACTAAGCCTTATCCCACTAGGTGGGGTTGGCGCTTACTAGAATTTACTAGAATGAATGTATTAAAAAAAAATCAAAACATTTAAAATAGTAGCTTATCTACAAAAGAACTACCATTTAAAAAATTACCTGTCATGCAAAGTAGAATGCCTCCCAAAGACATCCAGCCACCTTTTTTGGTCTTCTTCAAGAACTTAAACATGTAATATGGGGAAAGTGCTTGATATACATGTGGGTTCCAGTGAAGAACATTGTATATTCCAAGTCCACTTAAACATAATAGCCAGGTCATAACAATTGGTGCGAAGAGGATTCCAACCCGATGAGTTCCAAAGTGTTGAAGTGCAAACAAACATAAAAATATGAAGCATGTTATAGGAACCACAGCATCTGCACTTGCACAAAGCACTGGATTCAAATTCTGATGCATCATGTACTTGATGTCTAAATACAAGATAAAAATTAAATGACAAAGTAAATGAAGTCTTCGTGTTCCCATTAGCTTGGATTACTCTGGTTGTTAACTGATTTGTCACTGAAAACTGTTATCAGACATGGTCTAAGAAACAGAAACTCGTTAAAAGTATGTCAGAAATAGAACTTTATTAGAAGAATTGCTCATTAGATATCTTAATTCAGGTCCATGACATATCAATACTAGTGCAGGTTTTATAGGTTTGAAATATTAGTTTCTAAATTTTCTGTGATTTCAGTCCATGTGGTATTTAGCCATAGTGCTGCATTCAGATAAATACCTGGCAGAAAATAATGTTTTAGATAACTGTGATGAGTGATCATCCTAAAATTATGATTAGACAACCAAATCCGTTATGTAAAATACGATCAAGAACAATGAAAACTCTGAAGAAATAGTTAACCAAAAGTCTTTTTTTTCCATAATAAAATGACTTTAACTTGTTCCAGAAGGATAACTACAGCCTGAAGCTAAGAGAGTTGTGTTCAAGCATTCGTTTAGCTTAGATTCAGCTACAAAAAGTCAGCACAGACAAAGCATGTCATACATGGGGACAGTGCACTAAGTGGTAATGAACTTCCTACATATCAGCAATCTGTTGATTGTTTCAACAAAAGATATAGATAAATTGCAGCAAAACTCAATTCAGTTAATTGGATAATATTATTGCACACTTTCCCATCATCAAAAAAAAATAGTGAAAGAAGATAGAGATAGAAATGGGCTTTCTCTAGACCAAGAATATCTAACATGATTTGAATGGTAAGCTTACATTCATGGTGCTCCTTGGACATGGACAACTCAAGCCCTGAAACTGCAGAGAAAACTGGAGAAAAAAGATACAATTAGCATAGTTGCATGAGACTTTGCATAGCATGTGATAGTGAATAAAATGATTCTGTCTCAGAGACCCAAATTATAGCTTAATCATCATGGATAAATAGTAATTTGTATAAATATCATGTTTACGAAATGCATTTTGTATTCTGTTCTGTAATAGTGATGAATAACATAGAAGATAGGTCACATTTACTGATTAATTGTTGTTTGACATTTATTGATTAAAAAATTGAATAAGACATCTGTAAACTATTTATACCGAAGACACAGCCCTAAGGGTGGCATAGTTAGGCTCCCCTGTGATAAATCAGGGAACTAGAGTTTGTGACCTAGCTTGGGCATATTATTAAAAAAAATTCTCCTTAGTGGATAGCGAGAATGATGGCACTTGGGATAGGATCCATGTGCATTTCCTGATTTACATTTTTTTTATACCGAAGACACATGTATTTTTAGTAATTTTTTGTGGTTATATTACTATAGAGCCAGTGGAAATTTTGCTACAGATAATAGTATTTAGATCAACAAAGAGAAGCATTAGGATGTTATGGCAAAGATCCTAGTGGAGGATTAACGTATGCAGAGGGGAATATCCTCTCTTAACAACACATTGATTTATCCCTAGATTAAAGCAGGGCATATATTGAATTAAATTACCCGATATAGCAGGAGTTAGGATTCCATCTCTAATTACCTTACAGGCACCGAACATTACAACAATCAGCAGGGCAACATGAAGTCTTTTGTTATTCTCGAGCCAAACTTTGATTCTTGACCTGTTTGCTGTATCTTGAGGGCACTTGTACGTAGAGAGTTCTTCATCTGCAACCTGTTTATTAGGCAAAAGGCTGACATTGGCGTTGACAAATCAAAGAGTACAAAGCAAAGGAACCCCCTGCATAATGATGAAGCAGATAATTAATACATATCAAATTCGCTTACATGAAAGATATCTTAAAATTCACATAAACTTACCCTCGCCATTGTCATCGGCTCTTAGAACAATGAAGACATACTTAAAAAGGGGAACAAGTGTAAGAGTCAGAATACAAAGGAGAGGACACCAAAAATTTCTTCGTTTGTTTCTGTGTTTGATATCCTCTGCAAATGTACTTCTGAAGACATATAGGGGAGATATATTCAAATCTCCATAAACAACGCCCAAGCTCTGGTATGCTAAAACCAAGGTGGCTTTCCAAGAATTACCCAAAAAACAAAATAAATCTTACAGCATGATAGTCAAAGTTCAAAGAGGAAACAGTGTAGTATATTTCACTAAAATTTGTCATGTCCAGCCTCATAATGAATTAATAGGATCATAAGAAATATGAAAAATGATCACAAACAATGCAGCCTTATCAGATCACAAATCTAGACCTTGAGAGATTTTGGAAACCCTCCAGTCTCTGATCCATTTCTCCACTCAAAGCGAGACTCCTTAACGAGCAATACCCTGTTGGTTGTTACTTTCACAGATTGCTCAAGAGAATACTACTTTCTCACAGGGCCCTCAGCTGAGAAACAAGAAGTTTTCAGAAGACTGTTTTGAAAGAAAAGACATCCATCTATAAATCAATTGCCTATCCTCTCATATACCTGTGCTTGAAGGTCAATTTCCTCCAAAATTGGCACTATAACATTCCTCTGTTCTTAAACATATGGCAAAGAAAATCCATTCTAACCTGCATTTTCATTAAAAGCAAAAAAAATTAATGTGGATAGAAATGAAGATCACGAGAAGAATAAATCTATCAACACATAGTTCAAAGTGTGCTTTTGACTATGCCCAACCTAGATTCTATCATCTCCACGGAAAATTTATCATCAAGCAAGTGGATTTACAGTTAAAAAAGGGAAGTATGGCCAAAAAGAGGGATAACGAGTAAAAGACACTGGACCCATGATAATACCTCAAAGAAGGGTAAAAACACAGGGAGCAAAGTGTTCAATCTACTGGGCACCCCAGTCAAGCGCGACCACCACCTAGAACTGGTAGCATTATGACCTAACTTAGAAACAAGAATTTCACCGCAAACCTACTTTTTCCGACAGCAAAATTCGTATTAAATTCTACTTATAGAGCCAGTTTCATCCTCCTCACAGACGGCTCTCTGTCAAACTCGAACACGATGAAATTAAGAAATGCGCATACAACAAATGGGAAGATGCCCTTTTTTACAACATTTTTTACTCATAAACAATGAAATGGATGCAATAAGGGAAGCACAAACCACCATGTGGCTGGAAAAGATCGAATTGGAGAAGTCAGTGTGGGCCAAACCATGTGGAGCAATGCTGCCTAAGTGCTGAGCCGATAGCGATCTTTACCCGTCACGCTTACCGCTCAGAAACAGACCAAACCCTAGTCCTCGAAATCACCAACTTTTCCCCCCTTTTCCTAGTGATTTCCCCTCACTTTTGTCTCTATGCCTACCACGACGCATCCCGCAATGGCTAGTACACTCCAGATCTCACAGATGGAGACTTTACCATTGCATTGATGAAAGCAAAGCTGGTACCTTTGAGCTTGATTTGAACCCCCATTATGATAACTATCAATAGAAAGTAAATATTTCAGTGGGCAAGAAAAAGTGACAAATAGAAGTAGATATTTCAATGGAAATGAAAAACTGAGTAACTAGTTAACCTTTATCCAGCAATAGCATAACATTATTTTGTAGTAATTTTCTAAACAATATGCAAACCTTAATATTGCCTGAGAAGAAGTTGCATTTCTTTCTGGCTCAATTCATCAGGTGCAGAGCATGAAGAGCTGAATGAGTGCCATCAAGTAGGACTCAGTAAAGTGACAGCCAATTATTGTTAGTACCAAAGGAAATGAAAAAAGTACCAATGAGTATGTATATTTTTTTGGAGCAGCAGATTATGTGAATGCAACTGGCACAACCTGCTGAGTCGATAGAACTAACATATTATCCATGTTAGGTTCGACAACTAGCCCAAAATGCTTAAGCCCCACTTATAGTTAGCGAAGTTCAATAGTCCACAAATTAGTCATTAGCTCATAATTTTTCATGTGAAACCTAAATTAGCATGTCATGGTCTCGCCCATTTGAGATTTGAAAATCCCATCAAGATCTTAACACGAACTCATATCCCAATATCATCGTTCCTAATGTGAGGTCCAATAGCCAGTCAATTCTTTCTAAATGCCTCACTATGCCTAGGATTATACTTTGTTAGGCCTTAATCCAAAATTATAAATATATAAACACCTTTCATTATTCCACAATTTTCAAGGTTGGGACAAATCTAAGGTGTTAATTATATTAAGGATATCCAATCCTCCATAATTGCCTGCATATCACTGGGCAAACCTGCACATTCAGCATCTCTCTACCATATTAACTGATGAAGAGAGGCAATGCATATTCATGACAAAGGGTGAGTAGATAAATAGATGGCCAACAAAAAGGGGACAATTGTAAAGCTCTAAGGAAGTTACTACAAGATGGGCGGTGTGGTTGTGGGGTTGTTTCAGTAAAAAGGAGATAAAGGAGAAGGATGGGATATAGGATTTAAATCAGAAGGGAGAAGCAGATATGCCATGCGAGGAAATGGAAGAAATTTTTCAATGAGGAAATGATGGATAAGAGAATTGTGAGAATCTCTGTAGGGTGTTGTTTCATGCATTGCAAAAAGTGATGGACCTGCATGAGATGAGGAAGCTAAGTTAAAGTTGATAATGAAAGCCTTGACAAAACAGTGCTGGATGAGCATTCAGGTAGATAGAGAATAATGTCATGGGTCTTATTTTGGGAGGGGGTTTACCAAC
>JBBPFQ011076077.1:0-10252 GCA_037974815.1 Kaempferia elegans | reverse complement strand
TTATTTTTAAATTATACTCAATAAATATATTTATCTAATAATTACTATATATAAATAAAAAAATACCGAAACCGTATCACACGGCACGATATGATACCGAAACCGTATCGTTCTGGTCTGGGACCGAAACCTCGACACGGGTCGAAATTTTAAAGCTTGCCGACGCCTACTATTCCTTTCAACGTGAACGCGTCCTTATCGAGTCACTCTCCTTCAGTCACTTACCTCACTTACTTGCCAAACATCCAGTTCTCCAGACCTGTTTGGAGGTCATGTCCTGCAACACTGAGTTAGAACAAATAGATATAAGACAGTAAAGAAAAATTAAGGATTCGTTGGTCCGGTCGGCTTCCGATCAACTTTGCTCGGGCCTCGGAGTTTACTCTCCAAAACTTCTCGTTGCCTAAGGTTACCTCCCCATAGGATTTTCAATGTCTGACTTCAATCACTAGAACCTAGGGTTACCATCTCCTAGGATTTTCACCACTTGGCTTCACTCACCGGGACCTAGAGGTATCGCCCCTAGGGTTTTCACCACCTAACTTCACTCATTAGGGTCTAGCTTCGCTCACCAGGACTTCCACCTTGCCTAACCTCCAGTTAGAATTAGTCACTTAGCAGACTTCTCATCTACCTAACTTTCGGTTAGGACTTACCCTTTCTAGTCATCCAGTCCTGACTTGTGTTCTCTCTTCCAAACACCAAATCCTGTTTGGATCAACTCTTGGTTAAACTGACCAGACTTAGATACATTGTCAAACATCAAAACGATAGAAGCTGACTGCGTCAACAATAGTAACTTCCTCAAATTGATCAACCTGCATAAAGGAGAATGGAGATCGGAGGACAGAAGAAATTTATTGGTAAAGAAAAATGTTTGTGGTTGAGTAGGGAAAATAACTTCCTCCTTTTAAAGGGAATTAGTTTGTATCAATAAAAGCCTATCACTAAAAGAAAGTTTACTGCAAAAAAAATTATTGACTGTGAATTTTCTATTACACAAAATATTAAAAAAACCTTCTGAAAACAAATGGAACCTTAGCCTGGAAATTATTTATAATTGATATTGGTAACCTCGTACTCTCAGAGAATGTTGAGTAAAGAAATAAATGTTGAGATATATGTATGAGGTTTTAATAAAAATGTGATTACTTTTGAGAAATTATGTTTAACCTTGATAGGTGATAAAATGTGGCAAAATGGATTATGATAATATGAATGACTTGGAAATAAGTGGAGAACTCAATCAATTAGATATGGTGTAGAGTTGAAAGTGATCCAAGAAAACCTAAGATAATTTTGAAAAAGATCTAAATGGCCTCTGTATTAGTAACAACATAGCCTTAGTTCCTAATGATGCCATATTTGTACAGAGATTGTCACTGTTGGAAAATAGATTTTATTGTTATTCTACTAGTGATCTTTCTTTTATTGTTCATCACTCTATCTTATTTTTTTCATAAAATTTTCAATGGAGCCCTAAATTGATGCTCAACTTACACACCTTAAATTCTCCTAAAAGGTTTTAGTTTTTCATTTCACCCTTAAAATTTTAAAATCAAATTATACTTTCTTGGCCTACTATATATTTCAAATTCTTTATTTAACTATACTTTCATTGCAGTTCACACAATTGTATAATTTTACCGTTGTTGGCCCCAACTTTAATATATAATTACAATTTCCATTTTTATTTATTTATATTTTTCATAATAATTTTCTTCTAATTTTTTTTTTTCATTTCACTTATATATTTTTCACGTAAACTTATATATTTTCACATAAAATTACACTTTGTATTTTATTGATAGACTAAGTTAGTATTTCTTAACACTACGATAAGGATAATTATTTAGTCTAATTAATATAACCTTTGATTGCTTGCGTATTATTTTAATTTGTTATGTTTTGTGGATATATTTGCATAATATTAAATTTGTTAAGATTTTATATGACTACATCATTTTCCTACAAAAATGTTTGAAATATATTTTTTTTTGTTTTTCATTGAAAGATGGGCATTCAAAGTAAGAGTGTGATTTGCCTAACAAGATTTTATAATTCTCATTCTTTTCAAAATTCTTTTTGTTATATTATACCAAATAGTTTTTGTTTAAATAAAAAAATTTCATCTCAAAGTTTTTAATTTTATTGAAAATAAAATAATAAGGATCTTGGATTCCCAAACACAGCCTCAGGTTCCTGTAAATCAAGTCTATACATTGCCGATATGTTTTACTCTTTTCAAACTTCAGGTTGTGCGCTCAAGCTATATGTTTGCCAAGGCTAGAAGATTTAACTAGACAGTTTGTTCTCAACCATTTACTCTTTCTTATCTGCAGACGATTCAAACCCAGAAGATCATGGAAATTTTCAGGAGGATTTTATGAAGCAAATACAAAATTTTGTAGCTCCTCTTCTATTTATTGGCCTATTGCTTTCATCTTTCTCTACAGGTTCATTTGAACAGAAAGAGGTCAGCCTTTCATTTACAATTTCAAGCCATCTAAATAGTTTTATTTGCCTAGTAAACAATTGCTTTCTGTCTACAACTGTAAATTTTCTAGGCTGAAATACTATTGTATAACATGCATAGACTTGCACCTCGTGAAAATTGCAATATATTCAACTGGTAGTTCAAATTAGCGCTCATCATTCCTCTTATGAATGGGTATGGCACATAGTTTGACATATGTGTACTTAATAACTTAAACCAATTGTTTACCAGCTTTGATACTTCAATTGGTTGGTTTTGGACTAATGGCTAATAACATGTACTGAATCCTTTAAAGATGTTTGTGAATAACCCAATTGTTTGTCCACTTTTTTCTCTGCACTTGAGCTGTCAACTATTTTAGAAGATTGCCTATCTACCTTTTGCTAACTGGGCAAGTTTGCATCTTTCATTGGTATTGTTAATGTCTAAGCTATGATTTAATAAAGGACTTGACCATTTTGGAGGATGATGCAACAATTTTGTTTTTAGTTGCTGCAATTTTGAATGCTATAACAACCACTGTGAATTGGTGTATGAACTTTTAGGTTTTCTTTTATTGTTTTTGTATCCAAACCACTAATACAGCAAGGACGGCTTGCTGTCATGTTGGGTCTCATTTTGATCGATAATACCTCATAGGTCCAAACATGAATTCTCTGACATGAAGGTAAAATTTTATTAATTTATGTAATCACATTCATTTGTAAAATTTCAATCGTACATAATGCACTTGATAATTCCATTCAGCGGCTTTGCTTTTCTGTTTTTCTTGGATTCTATCATAAAATTTTGCTATTCCGATGCAAAGTTTTGTTTCTCCAGATTAGTTTCCAAGAGTTCAAAAACAAGCTATTAGAGAGAGGTTTAGTTGATCGCATTGTTGTATCAAACAAATCAGTTGCAAAAGTTTTTGTCAGAAGTACTCCTCAAATAAACAACCGAGCACATGACAATGAAATTAGAGGTTCAGCTGATGCTCATCATAAGCATGCACCTAGTCAGTACAGGTACTATTTTAATATTGGAAGCTTGGGATCATTTGAAGAAAAGCTGGAGGAAGCGCAGGAAGCATTGGGCATAGATCCACATGACTATGTTCCAGTAACTTATATCTCTGAGGTAGTTTGGTATCAAGAGCTGCTGAAGTTTGCTCCAACAGCTTTGTTTTTTGGTCTTCTTTACTTTATGGGCAGAAGAATTCAAGGTGGAGTCAATGTAGGTGGTTCAGGAAAGGGTGGCCAAGGTATTTTTAACATTGGGAAGGCTCAGGTGACCAAGATGGATAAGAACTCAAAAAACAAGGCAAGCATGTCATCTTTATTAGGCTTCATAGTTTTTCTTGTTTTCCCTTTTTTGATTCACAAGACAATGGATAGAAAGTTGATCTTCTATTTTTTTGTTTTACTTTAGTAGTGATGACAAGTAACTAATTGTCTGCTGTGTGTGCGTGCTGCTTTTTACTGAATTAAATGAGCTGTTTGCTAGACGTTATTCTTCCTGTATTTGCATTATCGTATGTCTATGAGTCTATCCTAATTTGTCATTTACACATAAGTTAGGTGTATTTCAAAGATGTTGCTGGCTGTGATGAAGCCAAACAAGAAGTAATGGAGTTTGTGCACTTTCTAAAAAATCCTAAAAAGTACGAGGAACTGGGAGCTAAAATCCCAAAAGGTGCACTTCTTGTAGGACCTCCTGGCACAGGAAAGACACTTCTTGCGAAAGCAACTGCTGGTGAATCTGGTGTTCCATTCCTAACAATTTCAGGGTCTGATTTTATGGAAATGTTTGTTGGTGTTGGACCGGCCAGAGTAAGAAGCCTGTTTCAAGAAGCTAGACAATGTGCTCCTAGTATAATTTTCATCGATGAAATTGATGCCATTGGCCGAGCAAGAGGTCGTGGAGGTTTCGCAGGTGGCAATGATGAACGAGAAAGCACACTGAACCAGTTGCTGGTAGAGATGGATGGATTTGGGACAACATCAGGAGTGGTTGTTCTTGCTGGTACAAATAGACCTGATATCTTGGACAAAGCCTTGCTACGACCTGGACGATTTGATCGGCAAATAACAATTGATAAACCTGATATTAAGGGCCGTGAACAGATCTTCCAGATTTATCTTAAAAAGATCAAGCTAGACAATGAGCCATCATTTTACTCCCAAAGATTAGCTGCTTTAACTCCTGGATTTGCTGGAGCAGATATTGCTAATGTTTGTAATGAGGCAGCTTTAATTGCTGTTAGAAGTGAAGAAACACAAGTGACGATGCAACATTTTGAGGCTGCTATTGATAGGATCATTGGTGGATTGGAGAAGAAGAATAAGGTAATTTCATTTTACTTATTATTATTTTCCCCAAAATTTATCTTGTTTTCTTTTTACCTAGATTTCAGCTAATGGTAATGACAAACAAATTTTGATACTTGAAAATGACAGTATATTGAGCAGCTGTGATTTCTGCTAGAGAAGTTTTGAGTCTTTTTGATGGTTTAAATGTAATGTAGGGATATGCTGAGCATCTTCAAGCTGTCTATCTCTAAATCATTCATTCTCTGCAAATCTTACATAATAAACTCTTTTTTATAGGTAATCAGTAAGTTGGAACGTAGAACTGTTGCTTACCATGAAGCTGGTCATGCTGTTGCTGGATGGTTCTTGGAGCATGCCGAGCCCCTCCTCAAAGTAACAATTGTTCCTCGAGGTACTGCAGCTCTCGGATTTGCTCAATATATCCCGAATGAAAACCTTTTGATGACCAAAGAGCAGCTCTTTGACATGACATGCATGACCTTAGGTGGACGAGCATCTGAAGAGGTTTGAACTACCCTTCTAAATAAACTCTCCTTTTTAATATTTTTTTTAGTTTGTGCATTGCATTTGATTAGTGTTTTCCTTAAAAGTGGTATGTTATAATTGAACTGGATCCTTTAATTTAATGTTTATACAGATAAAAGGGCACTCGTTACAAATGTCACTCTTTACTAATACTTGATTAAATAGGATAAAAAATTAATAAACTAGATGCCTTTTGACGTTTTTCTTCTATTATTTTTCTCTTTCAATTGATTTGGCCTGACACCTCCTAGTGCATAGCTTCACAATCTCTACGTGAACTAAATTTAGTGCGCATTTATTTCCTGGAGCTGATGTTTAACCCTAAATGAATAATTAGTAAGACTAGTCCAAGATGAAGCTTCATGTTGGTATCTTTTTCAAACACTAATCTATTATATTCATAACTCGTTTGGTGCCTTGGTGGGACTACTACTTCAATTGGTACTTGCTGTTGAGGGGGATGATGTATCTTGACACTTTAACTTCTGATAATTTCTACGTATTTCTCTAGTATTTTCTGATCTCTTGAGAACATTATATTGTGGAACATACAACTGTAATCACACACTTGATGAACTTCATAAACATACATTTCTGACAACTGATATCTTAATACTCTGTGCTTTTCTTGGGATTGTATATTCGCATCCCTTTGTTTCCTGTTCATAATCTGTCCCAAGGATTGCAGTGATTGTCTATGCTATTTACAATTTAATAATGTAATCTGCAATACTCCTAAAGTCTCTGTAACATCTTACAATTCTACTTTACACAGCTAAATTGTGGTGAGTTTTATCAATCCAATAGATATAACATGTCTGATTGTTTCAGGTTTTGATTGGAAAAATCTCTACGGGCGCACAAAATGACTTAGAAAAGGTCACAAAAATGACCTATGCGCAGGTTGCGATCTATGGTTTCAGTGACAAGGTTGGACTTCTCTCCTTTCCCCAACGCGAAGATGGTTTCGAACTGTCCAAGCCATACAGCAGCAAGACGGGAGCCATCATCGACGGTGAGGTGAGAGAGTGGATTTCCAAGGCATACGAGAAGACCCTGGAATTGATAAAAGAGCACAAAGATCATGTCGCACAAATCGCAGAGCTCCTGCTCAAGAAGGAAGTTCTACACCAAGATGATTTGGTTCAGGTCCTGGGCGAGCGACCCTTCAAACCAAGTGAACCGACAAATTATGATAGATTCAAACAAGGGTTCCTAGAGGAAGAGGAAAAGAAAAGTCAAGAGACCACCCTTGACGGTCCCTCGAGTTCAGATGGTGGTGATATGCCATTATCATTAAATGGGGGTACTATACCTGCATAATTAAGATGGTTATTCATAGTGACTAATAATCTCATATTATGGAGTGTATTATACTTTGTGGTTGAGAGAAAATATGTATAGCTCAACAATCGATCTATTAATCCACATGAATTGGATGGGTTGTAACATTGTTTGTCCATCCTCAATGGTTTCCTGTCCTTGTAAAAATCTCTTCAACAAGTGTCTTTGAAATTCTGTCCTACAGATTTATAGTCTTGGATACACATTAAAGTATGTCTTTTTTTATAAATAGTTTGTTTTTATTTTAAATTGACATCAGAATAAATCAAAAAGTGATGAGAATAAATTAAAAAATGTTCATAACGAACAATTTATCTAGGGGTGTCAAAAATAAACCCGATCCGACGATCCAACCCGAGTTGATTTAAAAAAAATCAAGTTCGGGTTGGAAATTTTTGGGTTCGGGTTGAGGGGTTTCGGGTTGAAAATATTCGGGTTGGGTTCGAGTCGGGTTGGATTCAGGTTGACCTGAATTTAGGGGTTAGTAGATTTTTTAGGATTAAATCAAATTCTATTTTGAAAAATTATTGGTTGGCCGGGTTAAATAAATAATTATAGGAATTCTATTTTGTAGGAATTCTATTTTTAGGGTTAAATCAATAATTATTTTGAAAAATTATTGATGTTTTTATGTATATTAATATCATTGTTAGTATAATGATTATGAAGTATTGAGATAAAAGTGAAGAATTATTGGAAAAATAGCCAAAAAAAGTTATTTTGGATCAGGTTATATGAGTTATGCGGATCGGGTTCGGGTTGGCCGGGTTCGGGTTAGGGTTGAGTTTGGGTCGGGTCGGGTTCAGGTTGAGAGTTGAAAAAAAAAATTCCACAACCCGACTTGAATCCGACCCAACTCACCCGAATTGACACCCCTAAATTTATCAGTCCAGTTCTTAAAATAATTATTTATTAAAAAAAATTATGTATTAATTCACTAAAATTGTTGCCCCTTTTTATTTTTTCATCTAAAGTGAAAACGTGTGGTGACAGTGGTGTAGGATGGTACACCTTTTATTCTTTTAAATATGCCTTTAAAGCCTGCAATTGACCGTTTTAAAACAAATCAAGTTGACCGGTCAACTGGTGGAATTAGATTCACCTTGTATTATATAGATTTAAAATGGTCATCATATGCCTTCATTTTCTAATTGATTTAAGAGTATATAGTAAATTTTTATATGACTTGAACTACTCTAGATTCATAAACGTTGTTGCAATGTCTTCTTTTTTTTTTTTTTTTTTTTTTCAATTTAGATCAATTTAAAATCATTAACAATTTTGAATAAAATTATTTCTGATCTTAAATAGCTAAAAATTCACAAACAAATAGCAGTTTTGATCTAGAAAACTAACACCCTATATATTAAAATCTCCATTAATCCAATGGAAATGTGGGTATAATGGTAATATTAAATTTTTTAGAATAATTTGCAAACTTGCTAGCATGATTTAGTATTCACAATTTTATTCAAAACCTATTTAATAGGACTAATCTTTTATTAAAATGATAAACTTGCTATAACACAAAACTAATAACAAAGTGTCTGAACCAAACAATAAAAGTTGCTAATCTTTCATAACAAATCACATTGGCAATCTCCATAAACAAACTCTAACAAAACAAACAACATTCATAATATTCATAGCAAACAAGTGTTTAAACAAATCTTAGGAGCGAAAGCTGTGTTTCCATCCACCAAACTCTTGTCCTGTTTCCTCTTCTTCCACCTAACCAAATATAACAAAGTTCTCAATACATAAAACACATGCATAATTAGCAAAGAGATGCATTAAAGTTGTGACCCCAATATACTTCTTATTTTGAAAATACTCTTATTTTACTGATACACTGTATTAAAGTAAAAAAACACTACTTAATCCAGATTACTATACATAAAACACTCTGCTGATGTTAAAATACTCTTTAATAATTTAGTTAAAATTGTTTAAATGTGATCAAATCATTTAAACTTGGTTAAAATTACTTCAAAATTATTATAACTATTAGTACAATGGTAGCAATTACCTTAAAGTGATTTTGGCTAATAAGTTGAAATGATTTTAATTAAGTTTAAGTAATTTTGATTAGATTGATAAAGAGTATTTTTATATATAATAATTTGATCAAATTTTGCTATGTGTTATAGCAACTAAAACCGAAATTACTATAACAATATTAGAATAAATAAAGATATTTTTAGGATGAAAAATATGTTGGCTTTCACTAATTAATTAATGAATTACCTCCTTGTTTGTGAAGGTAACACTAGCTCGGATCTCTCCGCCGTATCTCCGGTCGGCAAGCACCACCCTGTACTTGGTAGTCTGCAGCTCCGCCGAACCCTCCTCCACCCCTCGAGCAATCACATCTCCCACGTAGATCCTACACCATCAAAGAGCAATGATACACTCAATGAAAAAAGCTTAAGGAAAATCTCAAGGAAAGACACATAGTGATGGAGTCCACCATTTCATTTTTTATGTGCTCTATCACTTCATGTCTTTCCTTAAGGTTTTCCTTAACAATCATCAAGACAGCCAAAAATGCCATAAAAGAATCTTCTTTACACACGTGGCCTCGCCGAGGAAGTCGTCGGCGGTGAAGGTGTCATGGTCCATGACCCTCAACGTGATCTTGTGCTGCTGGTTCTGGTGGTCTGCAGCCGCCGCCGCTGCCGGCGAGCGAACCAAGAACCTGAACGTCTCATTCCACGTAGGGCTGCTTCCCTGATCTGAAAGTCAATTATGAGAAGATCAGAAGGTGATCCAAGAGGAGAGCATAAAGGTCAAACTTAAAATCCCTCGACGGGTTAACTGACCTCGAGCGATCTTGCTCTTGTGTTCTTGGCCTCTGTACTGGATCACCACGTAAGGATCTACCTTTCCTGCTACCAAATAACCTGGATCCTTGAATTCTGGAGCCAATTGTATCGACAAAAAGAAAAAGAAAAAAAAAGAAGAGAGAAAGATACCGATTAGATCAGTGTTCTGAAGTCCCTTGGCATCGACCAGCTGCAGCTCCAGAATTCCCTTCCCCATTTTTGATTTTAGTTTCTGCTTGATCGATTAGATCTCCTCTGCTTTCTGATTTTAGTTTCTGCTTGGGGGATAAATGGCGTCCCACATTCCAAGTCAAAGGCTGAACAAGTCAAAGGATTATTCATCCCGCGTGTTTCTTTCCCTACTGCAGAGTCAAACACAGCAAGCAAGTCTTCTAATACACAAAACTTAATGAAAAGAACTTAAAACTTGCTGAATATTAACGATGGCAAACTTTTCTCTCATACTCTTTAGAAGAGTTCATAACAAAGTAGCAAACTAGCTGCTAATCTTTCAAAACAAATGACATTTGACATTCGAATAGTGGTTGATCCGGGTATTAAGAGGAAAAAATTAATTAGTAAAATTATCGAGTGAGCAAAGTTCCGAGATCACCCCGGACGTAATAAGTCCCGAAGTCATCTCGGACACAAAAAGTCCCGAGGTCACCTCGGGCACAGTAAGTCTCGAGATCACTTCGAGCATAGTAAGTCTCGAGATCACTTCGAGCATATTAAATCCCGAGCAGAGG
>JBBPFQ011075863.1:0-10254 GCA_037974815.1 Kaempferia elegans | reverse complement strand
TTTTATTTTTATTAATAAAATTAGTCCTCCTTATTTATTTAAATTTTTTGTTCTCTTATCGTTAGATATTAAAAAAAATATTTTTAAAATATTTTTATTAACCTTTTTATTATATTTTTTAATTTTTATTAGAAATTTAATATTAAACGTATAAATAAATAAATTCAGAATATTAATTATTAAAGTTTAAATTAATTACTTTAAGAATAAAGAGAAGAAAGAAATTCGGTAAAGATGAGAGAAGAGGAGTAAATTAAAATTAGACTTGTAGAGGGTGAATGTGCTTTTTTGAGCATTCAAAAATATTAGATGTCCGCCCCAATGGTTAAGTTCTCTAATAAATTATTAAGAGATTTAAAATTCATCATACTATATAATGTAGGGGATTTTTTCTTATTTAGTAAAAATATAAATTTAATAATGTTGACCGTCTGCATAAATCATTATACATTACTTTTCAATTATGTTAATCATCGATGGGTAACTTTTCAATTTATTTTAGAGCAATGATATATGTATAGGAAAAAAAAATCTCAAATATACATATAAATTTTTATATGAACAATCATTTTCATTTTTTAGGAGTCCATGTTTATCTTGAACTTTTGTGTGATATTTTTTTTTGTCGCATATCATTTTTCTTTATTTTAATAGCGCTGGTAGGATTAGTAATTTTGTGCCCATTAAAAAAAAATCCATTCGCCCTTTTAAAAAATTACTGAAAATAGACCGAATTTTAGAAATTTTCTTTATTTTTTTTAAAATTTTTAATTCCGTGTTCCCATCCGAAATCTGACGCGAAGGAATCACCGTGACGTTACGATGACACCGCCCTATCGAAGTCTGAACAGGTGCGGTCCTGACTCCGCTCGTCCTTCGAGTCAGAATTTAATTGAGAAACAGAGTCTTCAAAGTCGGTTCTATCTGCGTGGGGCCGCTCCACTCCGCGGCGAATCGCTCGCCGTCGATGGGCCATCCTAGGGCAGCGCCTGGCCTCCGGAAGCGTCCAGCGGTAGCGGGCCCCGTGGCTGACAGCCTTAGTCGGTGGCCGTAGGGCGGAGATTCCGCTCGTGATAGAAGCAAACAGAGAGCGGCAGCAGCGCTCTCCTCCTCCCTAAGCAGCAGGCAGACACCCGCCGTCCTACATCAACCCGATTGACGGCCAGGATCATGTAATTGTCGCCGCATCGACGGGAAGCGCTTGTCTTCGGTGAAATGGAAGGACAGATTTAAAAGGAGCTAGCGGCCGCGCCGCTCCAATTGGGCTTATTTAGCCCGTGACGTCCGCGAGATTCCTCTCTCTCCTCTCGATCTCGTCTTCTTATCTATCGATCACACTTTCGCTCGCTCGCTCGCTTCCTTTTTCTTCGTGGCGACACGAAGCCGTTCGCTTCGATCTGCACTCGGTTCGCTCCGTTCTCTTGTAAGTTCTCGTAAGCCAAGGCGATCTGATTGAATTTTTGCGCGATCGCACATAAATCTATCGAATGTGCATTTGGGACCGAGCGTATTGAGTTTTATTTTCTCTTTTTGATTGATCTTACTCTTGATTGCTTGTTTTGCCACCACGCGGTAGAATTCTCTGGATTAGATTTGTGCATTTTGCTCTATTTGTTCTTGCGCTAATAGATCTTGTATACAGCAGTTTGTTGCTGTTCGATATTATCAGAATCGATCGGTATTTGGCATAGAGAACGTGATTTAGTTAGGTATTGAAAATCGATTTGATCGGATCCTGTGCTGTCGAATGGAGTTTCTGTTGTAAGATGAACTTGGTGGAGAGTTGTTCCTGTTTAGATGCTTTCAGTGCGCTCGTTGCCCTTTTGTACTTGATAAGTTGTGATAGACTCGAGAGTACAATTACTTTTTAAAACAATTTCATTGAGGTTGCACATGCTCGATGTTTTTTTATGGATAAAAAATGAACCCTTTTCTGGCTGATTATTTTCCGCAATGACACTTGCACTGAAATGTTCGCCCTTTTAAGCTTCTACGTCAGTATTTGGATTCCGTTTGTATTTTTTTTCCTCTACTGAAATGGGTTTTTATGAATAGATACTGCTAGAATATTAAAAATGCCCAACAACTTTAGTCTGATCAAATAATTAAAGAATCAAACTTGGCTACATTCTCAAGCGACCATGGCACCTCTAAGATTTAAATGAAGATTTCTTTTTGCAGCTCTAAAAATTGATACTTTAGTAAATAAAAAGATCAAACTTTGTTTGCATACACAAGTCAGCATGGCACCTTCAATATTATTATTGCAATTCTATGAATTGATACTGCTGGAATAGTAAAAATGGCAAACCACTTTAGTCTAGTTAATTAAAAAAAAATCTAATTGTGCATTATTAGATGAATTAATATCATTTGATAACTTAGTTTAATTTCATTCCATCCTGCTGGTAAAGGTCTTTGCATATTTACAGCAGTATTCTCGTGCATTTTCATAGTTGAGTAAAAATTTCTCAAGCTTGACACCAATCTTTAGGTGCCATTCTGATGCATTTTCAGCTGATGCAGGTTTGAACGAGTAGAAAATTCTTGAGCGTGACATCACTCTATTAGGCACCATATTGGAACATTTTCCACTGGTAGATAGTAAATACTTATATCCAATGATTATGTACGAGCAAGATTCTGAAATTCATCGCTGGGGTCTCGACTTTCTTAATTGTGACCTCTTTTCTGTTTCTCCATACTGTGGAGTCAACACCCAACATGATCCTGATTTCTATGATAATAGTTATGCTGGACATGCTCACATTGGTACAGAATGTACGACTGTCGAGTACGATGATATTATGTCACATGCTCTTCAGGAAGAACTTTCTCAACTTGCTGTTGCTGAAGCTTCAGGCTCTGCTCATGGAGAAGATGAATGCTTGCAAGTATCAGTTCTTACACAAGATTGGTTTAGACCTTATACAAGAAATTACATTTCAGGTTAGGGGATGACTCTATAGCTGCTGATGATATAAATATTAACGCAAAGTCACGAACTTGCCATGGTGATTTTTCATCCTTAATCAGGGAATGAGGGTAATCATAATGATGAGGATACAGAACCCACCAGCTCATGTTCTAGTCCTGCGGAAAACTCTAATGAAGAGGAGCAATGGACATTAGAATTAACTGATGAATACTTGGAGATTGATGGTGAAGTTGGTAAAAGGTTGAATCAAATGATCTCAATTCCTGTAAGTTACATAATTTATTAAGTAAATTTGTAGAAGCATTAAACCTAGAATAACAATCACTAGTCTGCACCATATGTTTGTTTGTTTTTATCCTTGCTGAATTCAAGGGTGTGATTTCAGAAATGCAATTGCAGAAATGAATTTTCAATTTCTAGTCTAATAAATAACAAACAGAAACTGCAGCATCGATTAACAACTAAGATGATGCTTGAACATAATTTCAGTGAAAATAAAGTTTGACATGAGTTTTCAATCAAAAATCTTCAGATAGCATTTGCTTAATATTTAGTTACAGTTGTTTAGCCACTATGGTATTTGAATTCTGGGTCAGTGCCCTATCCTTGGTTGATTGTGAATGAAGACACTAGTGAACCACTATTGATTGCCCCTCATTGATTTTGTTCGTTATTTGTTAAGATTTTGTTATTTTTCCATAAAAGAAATCAAACACTTGCCGCATGGAAAAAAAAAACTTGTCATTTTCCTCTTTTACTTGTTATGAACCTTCATATTTATTGAAGCCTGGCCTTTTCAGCATGTTCCTAGAATTAATGGCGAAATTCCTTCAGTTGATGAAGCCACATCAGATCATCAGAGGCTTATAGACAGGTACTCCTAATTTGAAACAATACTTAGATGAATCTCATCGCAATAGCTGTCAAACTACACTCATCCATATACCTTATGATGAACAATACTCCATGCATAGTTCCTGGAACATGTAACTACTGGATTTCCGTACATACTTCCTGAAACATTATATAATTATGAACTTTTTCTCTTCTTCCTTGACATTATTGTTTTATTTTATTTTTTCCAATTTCAGGTTACAAATGTATGATTTGGTTGAGCTGAAGGTCCAAGGAGATGGAAACTGTCAGGTTAATACTGGAATCACTGTTCTTCCAATAATTCATTGTAGGTGCGGTTGACTGGAACCATTTTTTGTATTTATATATATATATTAAAAAGTTAATCTGGCACACAAGTTAGTGACATGAACAGTTACCTTATTTGATGGCCATTAAATTGCATTGCAAGGAGAGTTTAATAAGGCTGATCATATGTTATTTTAATTACACTAATGATAGTTAAAATCAATAATCTTCTTTAGGTACCTTGATTATCTCAGTCCATCCAAGCACAAACCTATGTATTTTCTTTTAATACTTTTTAACCATCTGTAGATGAATTTTCTCATTTTACCTTATATAGGCATACCCTTAGTTCATAATGATAGCATTTCTTTCTTTTATTTCCCCAATTAATCCACCTGAATAAGCAACGGTGCTTCAGGCTTTGTTTCTTGAACACTCAAAATCGGTTGAATAAAGCCTAGCTGATTATTCTAATGTAATACACGAATTATCAACTAAATAATTTATCTAAGGGACATATTATGATAACAGAAAACCCAGAGCTCTTTAATTGCTCAACTCTACTCTTAATAACCAAAGTTGTTGATTTTTTTTTTTCCTTTTTTTTTTTTGCAAAATAAAATACAGATTGGTAAAAGTGTAGGCCCATGCAATATTCTCAAGTCTGGAAGAGTGTAGGAGATTATGGTATTAATTAAAATATATCTTGATGAATTGAGGGAAATTTTTTTAGTATAATGTTATTCTGATTGTTGAGTAATCTAATTGACGAGTCATTCCATAGAACCTTGTTCGAGTTATTGGAGGAGAATAAGAAATGAAAGGAATAAATTTATTTGCTTCATGTCCCAAAGTTTGACAATAGATCATTTTCATTTAATTTGACAAATAATGGATACAAAAGAACAAGAATTGGCCTATGACAGTCCCTAAATAATTATTATGGTGAGTTTTAATGATAGGAATATCCACTAATTCCTTGATGTGATAAAAGAAATGCGACAAACTATTTTCTACAACCATAGTTTATATCCAGGGTTAGCTCTAAAGCCCTTGTGTTGAAGCACTAAATCTTGTTATAAAAGAGTTCAAGTCAATTAACTAGATTTGGTCTCATACAACCTAAATAGAATACTCAAATGTCTGCCCAGCGCCATTTTCTCTCTCCATTATAATTGTTTTGTGTCCAGTAAGTAAATTATCCAGAATTTTAGGACCTACCTTCGTAGTAATCAATATTAATTGTTATCATTCAGCATGTACGTTTATGTTCTTGCAATCCTTTCAGCTTACCATTTAGTAAAAAGGTGCCATCGAACCTCTTTTTTTAATGGAATTGACATGGGTTCAAATTTGCATCCTCTAGTTCCGAGCATTATCTGATCAATTCTATCGGTCACCAGAGCACCACAAATTTGTGAGGCAGCAAGTTATTAACCAGGTTACTCTTTTTTTTAATAATAAATTTTGGTGTTTTGATCTGCTACTTCATTCTTCACTGTCTCAATTTGTATGCTTTATTTTTTTCCAGCTTAAATCTCACCCCGAGTACTACGAAGGATATGTACCGATGGAGTATTGTGACTATCTTAAAAAGCTGTCAAAGTAATCTATGCTGATTAGGCTTAGTCCTCATTCCAAAATGTTGCATAAGTGAACACATAAGTAGTTCATGTAGTTGTTTCTCTTATTGTTGTCATTATTGTATCAGAAGCGGGGAGTGGGGTGATCATGTCACTTTACAAGCTGCTGCAGATTGGGTACTTTTTCACATTCTTTTATCTTATTTGTTATTCCGTTTAACCTTCTGTTTCTGGATTTGCTGTATCTGTTTTCTTCATCCTTGCAACAGTGACATCCGGATGAATGTAAACTATTATTTTATTAGTGGGAAGGGAAACTCATAGCTTGGTTTTTCATCAAGTATAATGCTTATGGATCAACAATCTCTGCAATACTAGTTGTTTTTAAGGCTGTAGAAATAAAAATATATACCTGTATAATGGATTTACTGATGCATGGTGAAACCATTATCATTCAGATAAATCTTCTAGATAGTTTTCGCAGTGTGTAATATAAACCAAGTGATCTGAGTCAGTCATTAAGGAGAGCTTCTACTGGCTGCAAAATTTATGTTTGTCTGTTTTTTTAGTGTATATTAAGCACAATTGGCAAAGTTATTTTTACCATACAATCTTTTAAATTGAAAACAGTTTTTGATTAATTGCTCTAGCTATGATAATAATGCTGTTATCCTTCCACCGCTCTCTAAGAGTGTCTCTATCTAGATAGTTTAGTTGGTTAAGTCTGCTTTTCTCCATGCAAGTTGGATGGCATAGAATCGACAATCTGTTGCTTTCATTCCTTTGTCTATAATACTTCTAATGAATGGTCTTCTTTTGTAGTATGGGGTCAAAATTTTTGTAATAACATCATTTAAGGGCACATGCTACATAGAGATTCTTCCAAGCACTCAGAAGTCCAAGCGAGGTACATTGCCTACGTTTTTTGATGGAAAGCTTTAGTGAAATTTATCCCTTTTTTGGCCAAAGAGACATTTCTATAATAATTATTCAAATAAATAATCAGAATTGTTGAAATAAATATTGATTAATGTGTAAATATATTCCTTTTAGCTTGTTTGAGTCGGTTCTCTATTCAGCTAGTGAATTAAGTGATCAGAGCTTTTCCAATTCTAAATATACATCTATATCGATTAATTTTTTATTGTTGTTATACTTATGTAGTTGAGTCGGTTAATATATATACTGGTAACCTAGATTTTTTCTGGAATTTTTAGCTATGGTTTCCAATTTATTTGTTTAGAGCAGCACAATTAACGAAGTATCATCCAATGCAGTAATCTTCTTGAGCTTCTGGGCTGAGGTGCACTACAACTCGATCTATCCCGAAGGGGGTAAGTGATTCCTCTTTGGCGGTATATTTCTCTTTAACTATTGAAACTTGAACTAACTGAATGTTATCCCAACTGGAAATGAACAAACGTCTTTTCTCATCCCTGTTTGTCTCTCTCCAGATCTTCCTCCCTCGGATTCAGACATAAAGAAGAAAAAACGATGGTGGCAGTTCAGGAATAAGCACTAGATGAACATTCCGTGGCCTCCTGTTCCTGGATAATTGCAAATCAATGGCGAAACTTATCAAACTTTGTCGGTGGATATGGATCGTTGCTTTCAGTACCCGCATCGGATACTCTGTTGATGTTATCGTCTTCCAAATGGTTCATGGTATATGAAAAATATGGCATTGGTCCACGAAAAGGATAGCTTATTGTTTCATTAGGATTTCAGGGGTAATGCAGTTAGCTTATTGCCCATTCCTGCATAGTCAAGTTCCATTTGAAAAAAGGAAATAGACATGAAATTATATCATCAATTTTTAGAACTTGCTTATATATATTATATTGGAGGTTGCTTGAAATGCTGAACCGAGTGGTACTTTTGAGTCGACTGGCCCAGTTAGTATGAGATCTCGAACTTATTAATTGGGCAATCGCACCATGTTTTAATCACTAAATTCGTACCCAATAATAAAATTCTCTCAATCGATTTCACTCAATTATATTGTTGTGAGTAATTCTACTTTGATGATAGTGGACGTTGACCAAGGACGTCATTTAACTTTTGTATTTCTTCAAGAGCATATTTATTTTTTATTTTACTCATTTCATATATAGAAGTATTACAGCGGTGTTGGTTTTAGGTTTTATGCTGCATCAAAGTATTGAATTTTGAAAATCAACACTAATGTTGATTTTTGAAAGTAAGTGTGTCATTTGGGCCATCTAAAATTACAATGATATTGATTTTTAAAATAGATAGAAAGATTAAAATAGAAAATAAATATGTCAGAAATTTAAAAATTAGATATGTAATTTAGTAATGGTAAGTGAGTCCTGCTTTGTATGCACGTACCATTTTAGAGATTTATACATGAAAAAAAGGAATTTGCATACGAAATTTTAGTTGATACTAGTCATTGCGCACACGCATTGCATGTGCAATAATATATGAATACGATAAATTAAACTTGATAATGATGCGTCGAGCCCATATAGTACAACTCAAGGGGGACGCTCGAGAACCCTAGAGCAAACTACTGTAACAAACTCTCCGTTATAAAAAAAATTAATTTAATTTTTTATATCATTTATTAAACTGATAAGAACATATATTACACTTGATCTTAGCCAAAGGTCGAGAAATGTGTATTTTTTATGTTACCAATCTAAGATATTTATAAAAATTTCTTTACTTGCGGAGTTGTTAATCCTAAGATGTGGGAGTAAAGAGACTATTGTAGTGTAATACATATTAATGAGAAAAAATTTCAATAATACGCTGCACCTGAGTCTCGAACTTTAGATTCTAGATTGTAATGAGAAAATTTTCCAATAATACGCTGCAGATGAGTCTCGAACTCTGGATTCATGATTAATTAATGAGAAAAATGTTCAATAATACCCGCAGTTGAGGGATATTAACGTAATTTCATTGTAGGCTTCACCAAATTAATTAGAAGTCGGTTAGTATTATGGCCAGATTCTTAATAATATAGTAAGATAGTAAGATTATTCATACTTAAAATGATTAATAAATGTTTGATATAAAGATATAAACACTGGTATGGTATTAGATAAAGTGATATTTTAAATTTAATGAAAGAGTGACAAATTAAATTTTATATAAAAATTCATTTTTTAAAAAAATTAATATTTAATATTTTCAAAAAACATTTTTTATGTAGGTAAAATAAAATGATTAAGAGGGTTGCATCACCTACTTCCCTTTTATTTATTTATTTATTTATTTATTTATTATTATTATTATCTAAATGTTCAATTATTACAGTCCAATTAACTTATAAAATGAGCGACTCAATCCCATAAAAATTTTCTTTCAATCCATAATAGTAAATCATGGAAACACAGTATCAAATTGTTGGTAACCGACCTATAAGACTATCCAACACCAAATCGATAGTCTACTCAGGATTGAACTATGACACAATGAAAATGCCCGTTACACCTTAACCGGTGCACCATGCTTGTGGGAGCCAACTACTTCCCTTTTATGTAGCAAAAAGTAATTTGCTTATCCCAAGTGCACATCCACTTTTCTTTTAGTTTTTTTAGTTGACACCATGTATTCAACTAATGCCAACTAATCTTAGGGTGACCCGCTCAGTCCCACGGAAGTTTCCCATTGACCACCAGGGTAAATCAGAAGTGCTCGCAGTGGACGACCCATCAGCCCAACGTTCTTAGGTCAATTACACAAACTGAGACTAAATCCCTAGATACTTGAGAAACTAAAAAGACGCTCTTCCACTACACCATTGCCCAGAGGCCACCTACTTTCCTTTTAGCTTGTGCAAATTACATCAAAAGGTGAAGTCGGCATCTTAGCGGCCCATCCAGGATGACCCCACACACTATGGTAGGGAAGGGGTGTGGGATAAATCACGAGAGACATTTGCTTTAACTTAATAACCCTTTACATAGGAGAAAGGTCAGGCTCCCGATAAGGCATTTTCATACTCATTGGAAATTGACTCTAAGATTTATTGCATCAAATACTCATGGAGCTACCAACTGCGTCAATATGTGAGAGGCAAATGAGAACATGTTTTCATTCATTTTGGCATGCATGAGCTCTTAACATAATACATTTTAGATTTTAGTTGGCACTATTGGTGTTGAAAGTTGAATTTGATATGATCAACTAACTTAGGTTATGTCCTATTCTAACCTTGTGTCTAACAGAAGCTTAGGAACATAAGAAATTAAGCGAAAGACGCGACAGACGAAAAGGATGACACGGAAGAGAGTCGATGAGCTCGGCGCATCCGAGGGACGAGAAGCTGCGGAAGAGTAAACTGGCAGAGCGAGAAGGATGCGCATGGTGGTCCAAGTGACGAGAAGTCGAGGAGGAAGCTCGCTCAAGGAAGGACAAAAAATGGGTTCGGGTGAGCCATATTCTAGATGTCCAACATCACTTAAGCGACCAGAAGCGACCAGGATCAACCCAAGCAAAACTCAACACTGAGTTGACTTTTGGTGTCTGGGGCTCCCGGACCACCCAAGCTCTTGGGTGGTCTACGACGAAGAGTCGTTGTGTTTGTGGTCCATGTTAACGCGTTCCGGGCGCCCA
>JBBPFQ011075647.1:0-10256 GCA_037974815.1 Kaempferia elegans | reverse complement strand
CTCGCGGAGGCGTGAGAAAAGCAGGAATCGGCGTGAGAAAAGTTTGGGGAGAGAGAAATCGCTGAGAAAAAAAATATAAATACGTGGAAAGCCACGTACACGGCACCGCACGAGCGCCGCACGAAACGCACCGCAGCATAAAGAAATCGTACATAAGTATATGTATAATTGGTATAATGGTAAATTTTATTTTTTCTTGTTAGACACCTTTAGAGTTCAAATCCTCGCAAAACTAATTTTTTTTTCTCCTTTTTCAATTAAATATACATTATGTATATTGAAGGGTTGAGATATTATTAATATATTTAATAATTATTTTTATCACTTTATATATGACCCCCGTAAATTTAAAATTCTAGATCCGCCCCTGTCAGTGATCATCGTTCTTTGGTAAATGACACTTTAATAACCTGATTTTCAAATTGGAGCAGACCAAACTCGGATGTGACTCATATGGACTTGGCTTGAGCTTTTCCAAAAGTGGTCGACTTAACTTGAGCTTGGTTGGACTTTAGTCGAGCTCAATTTGACTAGACTCAAACACAAATGGACTTGACTTCCAACTCAAATTGACATTTGACTTGGACTCGGATTTAGTTTTACTCCACTTTAGCTCAATTTAACTTTTAACTTGAGCCATACCACATTCCTCATCATGGATAAATATATATTATTAGACTGACTTGTTTGGTGTAATAGATGAAATGGGAGAATTTGTCCACTTACAACATTTATAGTCATATAACTTCTTCGACAACTCTTTCGTTATCACATTCATGCAACGTTAAAGTAAAAAACCTACATATCTTTACACTATAAAACAACCACTTAACAACTCTTTAATGAGTCATACACTTTTCATTAATATATATTTTTCATCTCTTCTCTTTTTTATATAATTAATTTTTTATAAAATTTAAATATATAAATTTTATATTATATAATTATGCCAACTCTGATATTTTGTTTTATTTTTTACAAATATTTAAAAAATAATTAAAAAAACTTGACGATCGAGCGATTTGTAAACACAGAGCCGCTCCATCGTTCACACTGTCGGCGTACAAATTATAATCAACTAAATTTTATAGGTCGTGAGTATGATATAATTTATATATCAAGGCCATTTTATCCATGTAAAATTGAGAAAGGAAAGAGAAAATACACTTAAAAAAATAATGTGCTCTTTAGTAAATGACAAAGTAACATACACTTTTTAATAAATTTAAAATTCTATAATAAAACGCGAAAGTTTTATAGGCACATTGGCCCTAATATTTCAGTGGTCAAAGTGAAAATTCTGTTTAGCGAAAGCTTTTTGCCTATTTCTGTAACGAAGCCCTAATATTACGTCGTTGTAACGTCTTCCGGCGCCGGATTTCACGCCGTCGGCCAGTTCTCTCAGGATCCTAGCCGGCGAGTGACTTACTTTTCCACCGCCTCTCTTTGATCACTGTCGCCTGAATCGATCACACATCCACGCCGCCTTCCTCTCCCCCACCCATTTCTCCCCCTTAGAAGCACTTCAAGCCACTGGTCGCCTCGCCCATTCATCCGAGCACAGTTTTTTCATCAGTGCTCCTCCACCTCGAATACTCTTTGCGTGACGTTTGCTGCAATTCCTGCATTCCTACCATCACAGTTCTGCCTTCCAACTCATTCATTAGGTATGATGATCGATAACTATGATATATTAATGAAGGCGTGGTATTAATAACTTTTTTTGTAGATATATTGCGCTCGTGTGCAGCGTAATTCAATTTAATTTCCGGGTAAGACTCGAGAAGTGGAGAGCCTTAAATTTCTTGGAGGATTTATCTGTATTACTTGGTGTGTTTTTTTTTGCGTTTTACTCGGTGAATATGCATGTTTTAATGAATATTTCTGTTTATAGTTGTGAATATTTTTAGTAGGCGTCTGTGTTATAATTGTTGATTATGATACTTATGATAAGTTTGAATGAAGAGTGCATGACAGCTGAATTATTTGTAATATGTGACTTTTGAAGCTTGTTTGTCTATTTTGTGTATTGTTGATGCCGTCTTGGGACTCATATCAGTGAAATGGTGAATTGGTGCTCTCACCAGGTTTAATATTATTGGTAATTGCGGGTAAACAATAACTGCAAGTAGTAAATTCTTCTATGCATGACAGGGCCGTGTTGTTTGGAAGAAGAATCTAAGCCTAACAAAGAACAAAGCGAAGACTAGAGGTTTCCATGACCTCCACCACTTCTGTCATCCCCTCTTCGCCCATCACTCACCATCTTATGTCCAACCATGTTGATCTCCCTTTGGTAGGAAGTGGCCGATCAAACACCTTCCTCTTGTCCTCCCTATTAAAACTTTGTATTTTTCTTTTTCAATTGCTTGATGCATATTCTAACACATGCAACTATTTATAGGAGTTGAGGTGTTGGAAATTGAGTAGAAGCTTATGTTTATCCTCTAGGAGGAGCTCAATGCCTTTACCGAAGATGTCATTGAGATCAAACACAAATCTTGGTGGCGGTGATGTAGACAAGGAGACTGAAACTTCAGCTATGGTGGATGGTTTTATTGACCATTCAGATGACTTATCTTCAGATTTGGGTCTGTTTAACCTTCTTGACTACTGCTTTTGTTTTCTTAATCGAGAATCTATTTTCCATGTATTGGAGACTCATTTATTTAACCAGAGTTGGAGAGGGAACCGGGCATTGCAACACTGTTGACTTCTTTTGGGAATTCTTTTGATCCATATGGAGCTCTGAGCACACCATTGTACCAAACATCCACGTTTAAGCAGGTAAAGATGGTTCTTTTCTCCTTTTCAGAAAAATAAATGCATGATTCTTTTGTTAATTTCTATAAAAGATCTTTTCTTACTAGCAATATAGCCTTGCATAAAGCTCAATAAAGGAATAAAATTCATCTAGGTGATTGCAAATAGTTGGGACATGATAAAGTTTTTTTTTATTGAAAATAAGGTTATATGTTATAAAAATTGTTATTTTATTTATTTAATATAAAACAAGTATAATACATAATTATAGAATTGTATTCTCTATTGAAAAAAAAAACACTGATTTTATTGCTCGGAGGTACCTTTAAATCGAGGCCATTTATTTCAAAGAAAAAAAAAATCCATGTCACAACTGATCCTATGAGAAGGTAACCTGTTACTTGAGAAGCCAGACATCCTGTGACTGAGAATGCTTCAAGCCCATATAACAAACTTTGATTGGCTTGATACCATCTGGCTCTATATACATCAAGCTGAACTTTTCTGATAGAATAATATTTCTTTATATCTCTACAAATTTACAGTGCCAACCTTTGATTAAACTATCATATCATAGTCTCCCTGTGTAAGTTGGACTTCCTCAATAGAACTGAAGACTCATAGCCTAGAATCCAAAACTTGTCAGTGGTATGTAAGCTCTAGCCTAGTGGGCCATTGTACTATGAACTATCCACCTGTAGCCCTTTCGTACTTAGGTCCCTTCACTATGGGTAGAATCAGATCCGCTATGGTACAATTGTCAAAAGTTATCAAATCAGAAAACTGATGAATTATTAACTCAGTTGACCGAAGCTCTTGTCACCTAAAATATGCATGCCCAATTTAACAGAACTGCAGTACTAGACCCATCTAAGTCATGAACACAAGTAACCTCCACATCTGATGTGGGATTAGACTATGGTGTTACATAATGTTATCATTCTAAACAAGGTACACTTAGTGCTATCTATTTTTAACACAAAACTTGTTTCAATTAGAGTGGTAATTGGCACATTAATTGTTTAATTGTAGGATTGACTGGCATATATGTATATGCATATTTTCTCAGTGAAGAATATTGAACGAATGTTAAAAACAATTTTCTTTATTTTTCAATTTCCTTGTTTAAGGAAGAGAGAGAAGCTGTTGAAGCTCATTATTTTAGAAATATCAGGCTTTACCATTAAAGTTACATTTTATTCTTTTTTAATCACAAGATTTTAATGCACTTTTGAAACAATAGGAGGACGGTGCTTCTTTCTAACTATGTTTAAAGATTCAAATCTATTAACAATTTAATATATGTTGACTATTGTAATATGTTTTAAGAAGCAACCTAGGTGAGATATGTAGTCTCTCGTATCACATATAGCATGTTCATATATTACATACGCGGCCTGCATATGCAAACACCCAAAATTTGAAGGCTGTGGTTCATTCTAACCAGTTCAGTTGAATCAAATCAAGTAAAAGATCCTAATTATCGCTTTATTTCTTTATTACTTGCCCTTTTTCTTTCCAATAATAAACATTCAATAATACCATTCTCTTTAAGTTTTTTGTGTGGTAACTTGTAAGTATTAACCTGTTAATTCCAACAGTTTTTTGGGAAAAAAGTTCAATTATGCATGTTTTCTATATGACATTTATAGAACTCCAGTAGTATTTATCCTAGAACTCGGTGATTTTTTTTTTTTTTAAAACAGGTTGCATTTGGTATTTATGTTGAATGTAGCCACTGCACATTTTTAGACTATGTCGTTGTCCTAAAATCTTGTTTGCTCATTTTCATATTATCCAGCCTTCAGCAACTACTTTTGGCCCATATGACTATACTAGAAGTGGTAACCCTACACGAGATGTGCTGGAAAGGTTTGTTTATTGGTCCTTTTCTGCAAAGTTCGAAAGAATTATGATATTATTTGAAAAGTTAATTTTACTATTCATAATATGATAAAATGTAATCTTTCATATAAACTCCAGTCTCATGGCTAAGCTTGAGAAGGCTGACAAGGCATTTTGCTTCACTAGTGGCATGGCTGCCCTCACTACAGTCACACATCTCGTTGAATCTGGTGAATTTCTACGTTTATGCATCCTAACACTTACAATTTTACATAATTAATTGATCAAACTTCTTTTAAAGGTCATGAAATTATTGCTGGTGATGACATATATGGTGGTTCTGACCGTTTGCTCTCTCAAGTGGCTCCAAGACAAGGGATCATTGTGAAGTTAGTTTGGTTCCTTCTCATCCTTATAGATGTATATGTCATTCTTCTCTAATATTGAAATGGTACATCTTCCACTGCAGAAGAGTTAACACGTCTAACATTGAAGAGGTGACATCTGCAATCAGTCCTCTGACAAAGCTTGTCTGGCTTGAAAGTCCAACAAATCCTCGTCAACAGATCACTAATATACGAGTATGCTCTTTTGTTCTCTTTGTTGAATGCATTGTAGGAGGTGTTTTGCATAAGTCTGAAGGTATCACTTGCTCTCTCTGTTTTATCTAATGCTGAAACATAGGACGTGAACTGCGATGCTTGTATTGTGCTGAGTAATCACTAATTGACCATATGCAGCATAATCCTACTATCCACTTGTCATTAGAGTTATCCTCCCTCTCCCTGTCCTCCATTAGGTACTCTCTGTCCTATCTTTAGTAATGCTGCTTTATGCTTGCAAAATGATCCTCTAGCCGATAGACTCATCCTGGCACTATTAGACAATGGCCTAGTCTGCAAAAGAAAGCTTGTCAGTTGTCACTGTTAATGTGAACTTGGATGATGAATCTAGATAAATCTGCTATTTTGTCTACTTCGGACAGTAGTAATTTTACCACTATAAAGGGTACTCCCAATGGACTGTGGTAATTATCAAAAGGGCAACACATTTGTGCTTCTTGTATTTCCACCTGTACCCATGAAGTGAGCTAAGTGTTGATCTGAGTTTCTTAACCCATGTAGTCTTGAACAGCCATCATATGTTGACTGGGTTAAGGTATATATAACATAAGGATAAGGGGGATAGGGCCTTCCTTTAATGACATTTTAGAGTAGGTGTCCGACTTATGTTGTGAGTTAATCATTTGATCAACCTATTTAATTGTCATCACTTCCTGTGGTCCTTTGCAGTTAAGTGGGTTCTTGTGGTGGTTGGCTTTGAGCCTTCTAAACTTTAATTGAACTTGACAACCCCTTCATCTTTAAGTCTTTGTTTCTGTTAACAACAACCTTTATATTTTTGACTTGGCCAATGTCAATCAGCCGAATGATAAACTTGTGTTAGACTATATCTGTAGGCGGTGGTGAAATTTCAATGCCAAGTGCAATCAACTATTTGATTAGAACAATCTCTTAAACTGGATGACACCTAGTTTGAGGAAGTGAACACTTCCCATGTTCTGATTACTCTGTTGTCAAAGATGAAGCAAATCAAATTCTAAAAACCAAAAGAGGATTCAAGGCCACTTGCACAGGTGCAACAAACATGGGAAAGAAGTTAAGGTCATTCACATGAAAGCAAACTAAAAGACTAACACGCCAACCTTGGAAGGAAGACAGCAAATTTGGGAAAACTATCACTCAAAAATGAAAAATTATGTTGTTCCTTTGAAAAAAATGCATAAATTATTGAAATATTTCAACATGCAATGAAGATTTATCTGCAACTACTAGGAGTTATGTGCCTGATAGAAGTAACTGGATCGATGACTTCATCTATTGGGCATATCACATTTATTTTTCATAGCATTGTAGATTCATACATTTTATTGAGTTGAGAAAATAATAGAAGCTCGCTAAGATTCTGTTTGTCCAAGCAAGAACCAAGAAAGCAAGCCAATATCAAGATTCAGATAGCTATAGTTCATAAATGTTAAAAGGGTGTTTAGGTGGAGAAATGTTGTTTCATTTCTGTGATCGTATTTTGAATGACAACCTAAACCGAGAAATCATAACTCACATGTGCAACACACTCTACTTGGACAGTAAGTAAGAAGAAATACTTCTTACCTACAAGCCTTTTGTGATGAAATTGAGAAATAGGCTATCTTGGTTATAGAAATCCCCATGTAAACTTAAGGAGTGAAATACATAATCTGAAAATCTACGTAGTAATAACAAAGAAAAGTAGAAGACTGAAAATAGAAATATGAGAGGAGCAAACATGGCCTAAGTCACAACACAACACTAATGAGTATAGTAAAATTATAAAGTTTCATTCCAGATTGATAGATTGGGTATCAGTTCAAATTTTTACAAGAATTGTTTTCAAAATATGATAGATTTTGACATCAAGTGAAGTCATTGTCCAAAGAATTCAATATTTGAGTCCTAAGGTAATATAAATGATAAATGAACAATAAAAAAGCTTTTAAGCGACTTGTGAAAAATATAACATTATGGAAACACCAGTGGATTAGCTGGGATAAGACTTATTGTTGTTGTATGCAAACATAGGTGGATTAAAAAAAAACTCAAGTGCCCAATCAGGACTTGCATACTAGCCGTGAACTGCATGTTTTAAATGTTTCAATAGAATCGCCAAATTGAATAAGAAGTCTCTGATTGAAAGACATCACACAAAGAGATCTATGTTGGCTTTTTTTTTATACCATTTGATGCAGAGTAGAGGGAGGAAAGGAGTAGAGAGAACTCATTTAGGAAAAAGGAATATTCTTTAAATTTTTGAAACTTATCCCAAACAAAAATCACCAGAGCCTCACGAAGGCTTTAACCAAAATAATATAGATTCAGTCTAAGCCAGATTTAAAATGGAATGAAATCCTAGCTAGATCTGGTAATGGTCTAGACTGTAACACAAATGGTTTAGACCCTTTCCTACATTCTGTAGAGGTCTAGATTTGGACAAGTTATATTAATAGACTCACTAGATAATGGAATTTCTTAACTTCATCTGTTGCTAAGTTTATTTTCCTTTACTCTATTAGTTGGTGCTATAGCACTTGCAAATGATTTCAGTGTTTCTAGTTAAAAGATACAAATTGGTTACTGCTGTTTTATTCTTTTTTGTTGCATATGCTAGTTGTTTGTTGACAAGTTCTTTTCAAAAGTGTTTTGTTTGAGATATACTGCTGACTAACTCCATTTGGCTCAAAGAAGATACATTAAGTTTTAGTTATTTTGTCACATGTCAGATGCTGCCTTGTTCCTACTTTTCAAACATATGATGTCTCCTTTATGCTGCTCATGCTGCTTGTTGGCTGTCAATGATGGCTAAATACTTCTCTAGTTATTTTGAGATGCCTTGGTTGATGCTTTAATTTTCTGGCAGGAAATTGCTGAAATAGCCCATTCATATGGTGCTTTAGTTATGGTAGATAATAGTATCATGTCACCTGTACTGTCCCAACCGTTGGAAATTGGTGCAGGTACCCAAGAATTATGAACCATTATTAGGAAATGGTGTTTTGAATTTTTTTCCTACTTCTGCTTCCTTTCCAAGTAATAGCTTTTTATCTATTGGAAACTTGTCCTGCTTGCAGATATCGTGATGCACTCAGCTACTAAATTTATTTCTGGTCATAGTGATCTAATGGCTGGCATTCTTGCTGTAAAGGGTGATAGGTGGGCCATTTGTTGTTATTTATCTTTTTTCTATGATCTTATTTCAGGATTCTGTCTGCTTTTATAAGGAATATACATATATGATAATTCCAAAATAGTAAATATCAAAATGACATAAGATAAGCTGTGTTGTTTACCTGACAAGGCTTGCAAAAGATTGCATAGAAGACTTTTAAGGAATTCCAAACTTTCTTCTCATTGCATTTCAAATTGTGAGGGTTTACTCTATGAAGTTAAATATAGCATAATCGTAGATAAAATTTTCTCTTCGATGCAAGAAGTTTTATTTTAATGGAATCCTTTAGACCAATGCCTATTTGAGCCACTGATAGTAGGCCTTCAAATTGTCTTTCTTTCAATTCCATGCCAAGCATTCTGTTTTACCATTTTATCTTTTTTTTTAAAATGTTTTCGTTGTTGTATGACCAGGTTGGTCAAAGAGATTGCCTTCCTCCAAAATGCTGAAGGCTCGGGATTATCACCATTTGATTGTTGGCTTTGCTTAAGAGGTATCAAGACTATGGCTTTACGTGTCGAGAAACAACAGGTGCAACATGTTCTTGTCCTTGAGAAGCTAATCTGTATTTGGTCTCCTCTGGATGAAACTTTAACATCCCTGTGACATTGTTATGATTTGCAATAATTCTTACACTGAATAATTAACTTTGACACGATTCTCATTGCTGTATGTTTCATCAAGCTGTTGTATTATCCATCATAATAGTTAATTCTTCCAATAGGCTAATGCACAAAAGCTTGCTGAGTTTCTATCATCCCATCCACGGGTGACACAAGTGAATTATGCTGGACTTCCTGGACATCCTGGGCGCTCTCTACATTATTCTCAAGTAAGTTTACCAAATTTTTCTTGTTTGACCAAACGTAATAAGATCAATAATGATTGGTATTGCATATTCTTTGCAGGCAAAAGGTGCTGGCTCTGTGCTGAGTTTTTTGACAGGGTCACTAGCTCTTTCGGAGCATATTGTGCAAAGTACCAAGTACTTCAGTGTAACTGTTAGTTTTGGTAATTATACTTCCTTCTTGATAGCTTCTTATCTGAGGAATCAAAGGTTTGTCCTGTATGTTCTTGTATAAAAACTAGGGACCTTATTTGTTGACATAATTTGAGAAAGGTTTTATGCATCTGTTCATTTAGGCAAGCAAACCATTGGTATGCTTTGGGTACATATTCTTTACTTAAATAATTGGAAATTTTGCATCATATGCTTTTATAAATATACTCCATTCCTCATCTCTGCCATACATTCTTTTTTAAACCTTTCTTTCTCGTTATGTGATTCTAGTTTCAACATATATTTCCATTGGATCCAGGTAGTGTGAAGTCACTTATAAGCTTGCCTTGCTTCATGTCACATGCAAGCATACCAGCTGCAGTTCGAGAGGTTAGGGGTCTTACGGATGACCTTGTTCGCATCTCTGTTGGCATTGAGGACATTGATGATCTTATAGCAGATCTAGATCATGCCATCAGATCTGGGCCAGCTTAAAAGCCATGCCCTTGGTAAATTATGGGCGGAAGGTGTGTTATCGCGTTGTGTTTGATATAACCTTCCATAAAATAAATTTATTTGAAGTAATAATTGACAGATTTGTCAATTTGTCATTTTGTGCATTGTCTTTTTAATTGACTATCAGTGTTTTACCTTTGTGATCGTGTTTAAGAAAATTATATCATATAAATTTGTGACAACAACTGATTTATAGTTTGATGTTGACAAGGATGATGTTATTTTTGTTGGGACGTAATCGTACGGTTAGATCGTTTGGTCGTGTCTTCTTCCTACAATGTTAGTTGCACAATGGAAAACAAAACTAAACAAAAACTAACAACAAAGAAGAGCACACCAAGATTTACGAGGTTCGGAGATAAAGCTCCTA
>JBBPFQ011075539.1:0-10259 GCA_037974815.1 Kaempferia elegans | reverse complement strand
TTTAAGCGTTGGTGCATAATGCAACAAATAATAAACATTTTATTACATACATCTTAATTATTATCATTAATTTGAATGTGACACGAATCAATCATATAATAAATGTCAATCTGGAAAAAAAAATGTTAATTAAAATTTGATTAACCATATGATAATGATGATCACTCTAAGGACTAGTAAATAATTCATGGTAGAAAAAAAAACCTCATTATAAATAATGGAGTAGTTTTTGTTGATACTCAAGTTAGTTTTGATATGATCAACTAAATTAGGTTATGTTTTGTTATGTTCTAACCTTGTGTCTAAGTGTGCAGGAGCTTAGAACATAAGAAGTCGAACGAAAAACGCGGCGAACGTGAAGGATGACTCGGGGTCGATGGGCTCAACGCATCTGAGAGACAAGAAGCTGTGGAAGAGTACACTGGCGGAGCGAGAAGGACGCGAGTGACGATCCGAGGGATGAGAAGCCAGGGTGGAACCTCACTCGAGAAGGAAGGACAATTGGTTTGGGTGAGCTCTATTCCGGATGTCCAGCATCACCCAAGCAACCGACATTGATCGGTGTCAACTCGAGTTAAAGTCAGCACACTGCAAATTTTGACTAGTCCGAGACGCCCGAACCTCAAGGCGCTTGGACCTCGTCCGGGTGCCTGGACCACCCCAAGCACCCTGGGGTCCAGGTGATCGGAAATGCCACGTCAGTACAATTCGGGCGCCCATACCTAGTCTGGGCGCTCGGAAGTGGATAAAATTTTATTCAGTTGCCGTTAAAGGGTTGTTGTCGTGGAGGATGACTGCATCCACCTTGGGGGGCCCCGGACGCCCAGAAAGTCAACGGTCAGAAACTGGACAAACTATAAATAGAGTCCTGATCTAGTTTGTTTAGAAACAACATACTTTGTACTAATCTACGATCTGTGTACTTACGACTCTGAGTTTCATTTTCGTGTACGAGGTTTCTCTGCCTCCGACGTTTCTATCAAGAAAGATATTTGATAGTGAGTATATTTTTCTTTGAGTAATAATCCTCTGCTTGTGAACAAAATAAATATTCTTGTGTTGCGTACCTTTTCTTTATTGCATTTCAATTTTATTTATGTGTGTTAATTAAGTTGTAAAGATCTAGAAAAGTATTTTTTTTTTTTCTATTGCAGGTATTCACCTCTCTTGTCAGCCGCATGAGATATAGTAGTTTTTGTCTAAAATTGATATATGTATCAAAAGTAGTATAATCGTGAGGCAAAAATATTTTTTTTAATTAATAAATTGAATGAGGACATAATGGCTAGTTCACTAGTAGATGATTGTAAATTAATTTTTTAAGTGAATAAAAAATTAATATCTAAAATTATTTGAGTAATAAAGGGTTGATATGGTATAATTCGACAAAAAAAGGCTCACATATGAGTTGGGTGAATGGACACGAATATATGAATGTTGACTCCAGTATGCGTATATATCAATCCACGTCGAACTATTGAGGGCTAAAGAAATCAATGGCCGGACAACACTAGGGGTACATACCAATGGTTGTCGCTCCAACTCGACAACCCTCTCGTGCGGATTACCAGGGGATGACGCCTCGCTCATTCGGTCGTCCGCCCGACCCGCCAAGGGCTTGCGTGGCAACTTGTGTGGACCTTCCATCTCGGCGGCTATATAAGGTTCCGCGAAAGTAGGTGAAGATATAATTTTTTTTCTCTTACGCAAGGACAACTCTCTTCGTTTTCTTCAAGCTCTTTCGCTCACTCACGCATTTATATGAGTCTCACACCTCAACTATTATTGACTTGATCATCAAAGGAGTCATGTCGGCAGTGTCAGCCCCTGACTGACAAACTTTGATTCACAGGGCACCAAGAGCGGATCCTTCGGAGAACCAACCTCGATCGCAATCTTAAAGGTAGAAGAAGAAGAGGAATTCTAATGAGTGAAGGTGGATACCATCACTATTAAAACGACCTTCAATGGATTCAACAAAATATGTGTGGAAATGCTCCGGAGCAATGGTGTAGCGGCAAAGCGACTTTTCAGTTTCTCGGATATTTAAAGATTGAGTTCTAACTTTGACAAATTAACAGATGAATTTTCCTTAATAGGTTATTAACTTAAGGATGTTGAGTTGATGGGTTGCCTGCTGCAAATGTTTCTCGATTTATCTTAGTGGCCGATAAAAAAATTTTATGAGATTGAATTGATCATTATAATTAGTTGACGTACTTAAGTTAGTTACCTAATATTATGTCCAACACTTTATAGTGCGCCTAATGTAATTTTAAAAAAAAAATAACATATTTTTTAACTTAAATATTATATCCTAAATCATAAACTTTAAATTCTAAAAAAAAAATATACTCCGTCCTCACGGAGTGTGCACCGTAAAATAATAGGAGGATAGAGCTAATTTTATTTGAACGGGTAAGAGAACACTATCGTAAGTGAACGTAGCATAGTATACTTGCAGTTTAAATAAAATGATCAAATAAAAAGTGACGCTTCAATACTTCCAGACGGCAGTTGTTATTTATATAGATATTTATTAAAATAGATCTTAGATTATTTTTTTAATGAATATGAAAATATTTTGTTAGAGGTCTGATCTCCCCTAAGGACATCTCCAATGAAAGATTTGTCAAAGGTTTGTTGAATCAAAAAATCCTAAAGAAAAAACTTAAACTACTGTGGAGGAGAGGTTTGAGGTTTGAGTTAATCGTGAATTGAGAAACATACGTAAGCTAAATTTTATATCAATTTTATATCTTTTTTATTATAATTTTAAAATAAATATAATAATTTTTATCAAATAGACTTATTTGTGTCCATTTACATTTAAAATATCTATCATTTAAAATACATATTCACAAATACATGAAACCTTTCTTATATTTATGAATAGATTTGATTGATAAAATATTTGAATATATGATTTTTTAAATTTTTAATGAGTGATTAACCTTTTCCGCCTTGATTAGATTGAATTAGAGATTTCTCAATTCAACCTTCCTCACCAGATGGATTTGTACAGCTCTACTCATCATTTATCTCATTCTAAAATGTGTGGGATCACTCTAGAAAAATGATTAATCAAGTTAGTCTCATTAACTATCTCTAGAGGTGTCCGGTCCGATCTCACGGGAGTTTTCCACCGGCCACCAGGATAAATCGGAAAGCACTTGCGGCGGGCGGCTTAGAAATCCAATATACCTTAGTTGCGAGTCTCATTTGGTAAAAAAAATCCCTATAAATATATCATAATTAAGAATCAAATCATAAATGATTGAGAGATTCAGAGACAATTGAATATCTTTATCGTTGCATCATAACCGAGGGCATATGAGATCATTAGAGCATACAGGACGCTCATTTAATTATATTTTTCTACGAAAACACCTTCTAATTAAGTTAGGAAATTTTTTTCCAAGTAAAAGAAAATGAAAACTAATTTTGTCATGGTGGAGAATCGAATGGTTCACAGAAGCTTTGTTCATCGAGTCGCCGCCAATGAGCGAAGCATGGACGGCTCTGATGCTGGGATTTTATTTGTTGGGGGGTGGGGGCGGATCACCGCCACGTGAGAAGTCACATAAACCCTAGCAACGGTTTCAAACCCTCAAAGAACCATCTCCGATCAGGGAAGAAGAAGCTGCGCAGTCGTAGAAAATTCTTTTACAGTTCTGTTGCTTCTCGATCGGAGATGTTGTCGTCAGTCCGAACTCTCCTCTTACGGCGCAGCCTTTCCTCCGTCCCCAAAGCACCCTCGCCTCCTCTTCCATCTGCCGAGTCTAGCCGTGTGTTTGGATTGGTCGCTCTGAGCTCGATCCGGCACTTCTCCGCCTCCTCATCTGGAATCGGCGGAGATGGGGATGCTAGTCGAGGAGAAAAGGATGAAGCTTGGGATAAGATCTGGGGCGACTCCGACCGGTCCCAATCCGCTGCCTCCGGCGCGCTAGGCTGGGAAGAGGTTTCTTCGTGGTCCACGGGGTTGACGAAGGATCACTTTGATGGGCAGGCCGTGGGTCGCCAGGTCAATCCCACCACGAGCGAGCTGGTGGACCAGGTGAAAACTATGGACGAGGAGGACGAATTGATGCGGGCACTGGATAAGGACAATAAACAAAACAAGGCATTCGTCGATGGGTGGGGGGAGAAGATGAAGGAGACGTGCCATCTTCTGAAGCAGGTAAGGGAACCTGGGATTAGGGGAGCGTATCTGAAGGACTCCGAGAAGGCGGAGATGTACCGGCTCCATAAAGAAAACCCAGAGGTGTACACGGTGGAGAGGCTTGCCAAGGACTACCGGATCATGCGGCAGAGAGTGCACGCCATCCTATGGCTGAAGCAGTTGGAGGAAGAAGAGGAGGAGAAGCGGGGCAAGCCATTGGATGATTCTATCGAGATCTTGCTAGATAACTTCCCCGAGTAAGTTAATTCAGGGTCAAAAACTAGTCTTCTGATGATAATTGATTACTTAATTTTCCTCCTCCAGTACAATTCGTGCTATCTGAACTCTGATGCATAAGCTGCAAACCCTGCATTAAAGCACATGCTGGTTTCATAGGTTGCTGAATTTTGTAGAAAGCTTCTAGAAACTAATTGGTTCTATTGAATAGATAACTTGTATCTAAGAAGGGATGATGCATGTCCCCACAGGGTGCCTAGTTAACTAGAGGGTGATAGATTTGTTACAATGGGATACGGATCAATTCCCGGTAGGCATATA
Organism: Kaempferia elegans; assembly: GCA_037974815.1. NCBI lineage: Eukaryota > Viridiplantae > Streptophyta > Magnoliopsida > Zingiberales > Zingiberaceae > Kaempferia > Kaempferia elegans. The sequence continues at coordinate 5,539 of JBBPFQ011075539.1, read as the reverse complement.
ACCTCTGGAAAAAACTCCTCCCACCCCTTAGTCACTTGGTGGTCGGCTACAAAAAGAAGGGATGATAAAATATATATATATATATATATATATTAGAGTAAAATTGGATAGTTATGGATGTGTCATTTTGCCAAAGAAAAAAAGCAATTTGAATTATTTAATTCAAAATTTATTTTTCTTGTGTTTTAAATTTTTTGAGAAATTTTTTACAACCAATTAGCCCCATTTTAGATTTTTTGGTCTAATTTTGAGATGTTATAAGTCGCTAATGAGTCTACTATCACCGAACTTTGTGTTTAATAAGTTGGCCAATAGTTCATTCCCATCAAGCTAATACTCACTAGTCACTGCAAGAAAACAAAACAAAGCTCATGTTTTTGTCAGGTTTTTTTCTTGTTCAAATATGACAGAATTTGATTTGCAGCAAAAGCATGCTTCGGAAGTTCCTTTGATTTCTTGTGATATGAATGCACTATTAGGGGATAGATATTTCGACATACGGAACTGCCTTCATTTTTATGATCATAGTGAATCTTGAAAAGAACATTATTATTATTATTATTATCATCAGGGTTTATTACTTGTTTTTGTCATAGAAAATTAGTTTCTTCCATGCACTATATGAATGGTGACATTTATGGTTCTTCAATAACTTTCAGACGTGAAGGGATGCATTTTTTATTGTTTGTTATCGATTCAAGGTTTAACTCTGCACAGTATTGGTTGACATCCATCCATATGTCTGTGCTATGAATTATTTTTGACAAAGAAGGTACATAAGAGATTCTCTTTTGCTACTATACTATTGTTAGGTATGGAGTTTGCTTACTTTTTCATGAAGCCAAGTTAATTATCCATAGGAATGATGCTCATGAGATTCACCTGACTATACACTACTTGGATATTTATTGATTAACAAGTTAAGATTGTGTTTCATTTGAATTGTGTAGTTCTACAAGTCTCATAGAGGTTAATATAAGATACATATTCCCATGTAAGTGATATGCTTTTAATGATCATAACATATCCTCTATCTCATGTTAGAAATTCTAAATCTGTGTGTGTATATATATATATATCAGTTGATATGCGCTTGTCGTGCACGCCTGTGAGGGAGGAGCCCACATGGAATGTGCCCAAGTGGGCCCCTCCCCCACATATGGCCACAGTAGGCGCGGACGCATGCCGCACAGTGTTACCTCCTCCTATATGTAGAGGAATGTTATGTCACACACCTTACACTGCACACCGTGAGCACCTAATGTAAGTTTTTTGTTTGAATTTTTTTTAGACTTAATGCTATACTCTAACCCCTAAGCCAAAACCCTAAATGGCTAAACTCAAAGCTTAAACTGGCACGCATTGCACATTGCGCAGCATAACTTCTTCGTGTGCGTGTGTATAATTGAGATTACAAAATTGGCACTATTTGATTCGAGATTTGAAAATGAATTTAGCAGTAATGGAAGTAACAAAAAAGTTATGCTTTCTCCCTTTCATTTTCCGAGTATAATGTGTGTTTTCATTTATATAATCTTAACCTTTATATCAACAGTTGAATTAAAATTGGTTTTTCTATCTGGGCATACATATGAAATCTTCAAATATACTATGAGATTGATGTGGTAACTTTGAGAGAAAAATTGATCTGGAATTGTGAAATTGACAATAGCTATATTTAGGTATGTTGTGGTCAAGCACTGGAAACGTTTCCATGCCTTGGCTATGAGATATTGTACATTATAGGAAAACAAACTTGCTTTTGATACATGGTAATATAACTTTTTGTGACAAATACCAATAAAAGATGAAGAACTATTTTTTACAAGTAATTTTATGTATCATGAATTTGTTTGTAACATCAGATCAAAAATATGCAGTGTAGGCACTTATCATATCCATATTTAAGTTCGTAATCTCTTGGGAGACTAAGGTGTAATTTAATTAAATAAATCATTTAATAAAATTGTAAGAAATTAGGAGATGCTCAATAATTGGAGAAATTCTTTTTTGTATCAATTTATATGACTAAAGGTGATATATAATGTTGTTTTAACTATAGATGACTAAAATGATGAGTTACGCCCTATGACATTTTAGAAAAGGGTAATTAAGAGCAGAATAAGTTATAAAATAGAAAATTTTAAAAACCAATTTGGTTTCATACTTAAAATATTTTAACAGTTGTTATTTGTTTATGTAGAAAAGTTTATTTTTCATATGTTGATGTGATAAATAGTAAATACAACGGGCAAGGATCAATTCCCGATAGGGGCATGCTCTTGGGGGAAAAAATCCTCCCACCCCCTTGGCACTTGGCGGTTGGCTATAAGTTGACCCTGTGATTTGCCTCCCTTCACATAACATGCAGACGGACTGTGAGAGACATCTGGGGTGAGCATAATCACCTTTTGCTGCAATACTATTATTGGAGTTACTAGAGGTGTAATAAATGACTTCCCTATAATTTTGATGAAGGATCAATTTATTTTCTTTATTATAGTATGTACATACTAGTTAAATTCATGATAAACCTTCTTGTTGTACATTATTTGTAAATGATAGTGTGGTATTTGATAAAAATTTAGTTATAATGATCATAAAGCTTTAATTATGTGAGAAGCTTGGGAGCAAATTGTTTTAAACTAAGTTGAATTGCAATCAGATTTTCAAAATATAGTTTCGCAAATAAGAAAAGAAGTGAGGGGTGATGGTGAGAGTTTTAAGTATCTCAGATCCATTATTCAACAAAGATATCATTCATAAGATGGATAAAAGTGGATGGTTAAAAATAAAAGAAGCTTCTAGAGCCTTGTGCAATCACTATGTGCATTATGTTAAAAGAAAAATTTGTCAGTGTGTTGGTTAGTTAGAAAAACACATACCATAAATTTGTATAACAAAGATGAGAATGTTTAGAGAAAAACTAAAATGATACTATCTAGAGAGGCTAGGTGTAACTTCAACAGATGATGAAAGATAGAAATTAGATGACATGAATATGCCCAAAAATAATCAATAAAATTATAATTTAGAATAAGTTTACTCAAATAGGATTATGTGAGGAATAAATGGAGAAAATAATTCTACTTATGCTACTCTAATAGTAATTTTAAAGATTGTAATACTACTGGTTATATGTCTGTCTATAGTTTGAGCCTTGTAGCTAATGCCAAATAATTGGAACTCACAGTTTTTTGTTGTATTACACGGTAACATCTGTGGTTCACTAGTGTCTTATTAGTTTTGGAGTATATTTGCTTTTTTCATGTATTGAATCAGGATATGCAAGCATAATTTAATTTGATTTCAAATGCAGGGTGTTACTTTATCCTTTAATGAAACATTTGAGCTATTGTGAATTTGTTTCAAGGAGTTTATGTTTGATTATAGTGAATGTTATATAAGTTAGATATTTATATGTATATATTTTTTATGTAATTGCAGGTTTTTCACTTCCCATGATAGGGAATTTCATGTTGCCTCTCTTCCTTACAAACCTAACTTCAAGGTCATGCCTGAGGACTGGGATGGAATAACAAGGGACCCTGATGAATTTCTTTATGAGATCTCAATGAAGGAAGATCAAATGTTGTATGAAGAGTTTGTGCAAAGATTGAACTTCAACAAGAAGAAAGTAAGTTTCTTAAGAAAACTTTCATTACCGCATTTAACGCAGCAGGATGCATTACTAACGCTAGAAACATATGATATAGAGATTAATGAATGATTCTAATATCAAATACAAATTGAATGATTTTACTGTGGATTAGATGCGTGATATATCAAGCAAATAGTCTATTCAGTCATTATTCACATATTTAGTTGTTCCATTTGTTCGCCTAATATTTGATATTTCTTTTACTTGGATGTAAGGGATCAGAAGTTTAGTATGTAGTTTTTTTTTCTTTGGTCATCTGCTTTTCAATATTACATTTCAGCGCAACAGCTTTTATCGGCAAATTGTCATGGCATATAGTATATTTGGTGTGCCAAATTTTTACCATAAGTGATCCTCCATTGGGCCTCACATAGTTTAATTAGTTATTTAATTTTGGGGGCTTGAATCTCCATGGTGCTAGCTGCTTCGTGGATGGGTTTAGAGCAGAAAATGTACAGGAGAAATTAAACAGATGGAAGCATAATAATCTGTTTTATCATTTATCTCTACTAGCATTTAGCTTAATTAACAGATAGCCGTCCCTGGATGAAGCTGAGGAATCAGTTATTTTGATCTGTTTCAGGGAAGGACAAGGGGACAGAAAGGAAGACGGGTGGGGGGTTGGTTGAAGGGTGAAGGGAGGGATTTTTTTTTTCCCTTTTCTTTTGTCTATTTGAAAGAAGAGAGAGAAAACAAGAGGAAATCATAACTCTAATCCTTTGATTTTATTGTTGCCAGACATGCGGTAGTTAAACTTGATTTTTCAACATATTTTCCCTCTTCTCTGCTCCCACACACTTCTGGAACGAACTGTGAGTGGGTAAAAGATTAGATAGCTAAATTATTTCTTTCTTTTTGGTTGCTTTTTTATCTTCTGCCAAAGTAGACGAGAAATGACTACTTCCCTCCTTTACCTCTATTTGGGTTCAAGGCTTTATGCTTGTGTCTACTGATTTTTTGCAATTTTGTTTCTTCTTTTGCTATTATGGTTAAAAAGCAGCTCCAATATTTGGTTGTTTGCATTGATCTTCACTGATATCGAGTAATTGTAATTGCTGTCGTGAATAAGTGAATCCTGTAAGTCTGTAACATGCTGTTCATCCAAGAAGATTAAAGTATATCCTTAAATGATCTGCCATGCCCGATTATGATATAGACTTTTCTGAATAATTAGAGTAGCTTGGCATGTGACTACTGCCCTCCTACATCTCTCATCCTTTTTTTTTCAAGGTTGCTGGGGAGGTCAAATGGCATAAGTATAGCAGAAGGCGACCATCGTCAGGATGGAACTTCACCGTCGAGAAGTTAGGTCCCCGCGATAAACGTGGAAGTGGCGGCGGCGTGAGGTTTGTCAGCTTGCCGGATGGATCAAGCCGCTCTCTGAATGACATGGAGAAGATGTATCAGAAGAGGGAGACTCCCAAGTACAGGAGAAGGATAATTGCTCCCTTCAAGTAACCAGAGTAACACATCTTCTATCGATCGTAATGTTGTTGCCATTTGGTTATTTCATTTATCATCTGCCAGAAAAAAAGGTGTAATTTTTAGGTTACTAGGTGGAAAATGGTTTCACACCATGCAGTTCTTAATATCAGCAGCGAACTTTTAGGCAACATAGGCATCCTATACAGATGGAGACCCTCCCTGAACATGTTGCTCAGCTGAAATATTCTAATAAATACACATCTGTCATTGGACCCCAAGTGTTTTGTTTTGCACATGCGTTTACAGTTTGTTTTATGGGTAAAAATCTTAAAGGTTTTTTTGGGAGGGTTCAAATGGCCCATTTTGTGTTTTTTTTTTAATTAAAAGGGTGCTCTATTCTACTAATTAGTGTACAATTACTCAATTATCGTTTAATACTATTTGGCATTATTA
>JBBPFQ011075327.1:0-10259 GCA_037974815.1 Kaempferia elegans | reverse complement strand
AATATTGAAGCAGGTAATATCAAACATAGGATAATTGATTTAGTCTTATAGAAGTTTCCCATCAGTTGTCAGGGTAAATATAGAAATGCTTGCGGTGGAGGGGAGGCCAGAAGTCAGTATCCTGTTGTTGTGTACTCCTTTTAAAGGAAAAATCCTTATAAATACATCGTAGCTGATCGAACCGTGAATATCTGAGTGATAATTTAACACTCTTCCATTGTATCATAGCCAAGGACAAAGATATGAATCATAAAACCAAGGTAGTGATGTTTTAACAAAATCAATGCCGAGGTGGCATGATTTAATAATCAAAACATTAACACTAAAATAATTTATTTAGTTTAATTTTATTTTTTCTTTTGTAATCAGCTATTTAAAAAAAGGCTAAAAATAATATTTTTTTTTTAATTTTACTTTTATTAATGTTTCTTTAATTTTATAATTTTTTATTCACCTCATATCGTATTTTAAATTTTTATTAAAATTTAAAAAAAAAATCTGAATAAATTGAAGAGATGATCATAAATTTAATGACATAAAATAAACTTATTAAGATCATTAATGACTTTTATATAAAACTCCTTAATAAAATATTTATTTATTTATTTTATTTTATTCAATTTAAATTAAAAAAACTAATTTTTTATTTAACTTAAAGCCAAAAGATGATCGAAAATAAGTGCCCCGTGAGAATTTTGACATTTTGAGGAACATTAAATAATTTCAAATGCATCCGTTATCATCAATTGCCGATAAAAAAAAGGTACAACAACTAAGGGGAAGATTTTAAGGTTCAATCCATGAATTTCATCAGTAACCAAATTGTCAATGTTCCATTACATTAACTGATATGCACAAGGGTATCCCTTATTTTGTAAAGCACTCTATAATAAACAAAAACTAAAATTGACACTTTCAACATCTATTCAGCAGCTTAGTTGACTGTCTCCAATGTCAATCTCGTGTAATTGTAAGGATGAACAAAGAGTATAAAATTTCAAAATGGAGTTACTTGAATGAGTGAACATTTGCTATTGGCGCAGAGAGTGACATTATTGGTCCAAATGCACCATTGTCCAGTAGATTTGGCTGCACAGAAGGGAATGTGAACCCAGACGACTCTTCAACGCTAAAAGTAGATTGAGGGGCTTGGCTAAGAACAAAAAAGATCAAGACTAGAATTAGACACATTGTGTTCTTATTCAAAATTGTGTATAACAAGGCTGTTTACCTGCTCAGTATGTATGATGATGGTAGCAAAGATATGTTTGTTAGATCATTGATGTTTTGGTCGGTCGACAGCAGGGGCCAAAACACTGAAGTAATCAAGAATCAAACAAAAATGAGTGAAAATCATCCTGGGCTAGCACAAGGGAGTGGGACTGTCAGCATTTCTAGTGCAAGTTCAAGAGCAAAAACTCCATTAACTAACCAGAAAGACCCATAACAAAAAAAAAAAAAAATGACATGTACAAGACACAGATTTTAAAGCCTATTTTAATTATAAACAAAACAGAAGACAAGCATGAGTTTTTGAGGTCTGGATGATTGCTTGCAAATAAATAAATAATGCTATATGAACTCGAGAAAAGTAACTTGAGTTCAATTTCCTCTAACAAGAAAACATACGGCCATTTCAAACAATGTTTTACCAAACCATTATATCAGATAGAAATCAAGAACGACAGTAAGAGGTGAGAATTGATGAAATATGAAGATGAAAATGTGGCAAAAGATAGAACTGGGGATAGATATTGTTAGGATTATATAACAAATAATGTTGTTCAAACTAGCCACTCAAGTGGGACAATCAAATTGGATTTCAAAGTTCCAAAAAATATTGATTAGTATGATGAAAAAAATGGTAGGAATAAGATTTAATACCAATCTCATTCTCCATCTTTCAATTAAACAGAAAAACTACCAGTTATTGGAAAAATAAGCACAAATCCATGATAGAATTACATGATTGGTTAGAATGGTCCAGGCACCCATTGTAAAACAAGAAGTTCTGCATAACAAAAAAAAAAAAAAACAACAATAAGTGCCGCATCAGAAGAAAACATATCACCATTTAATGGTGATGCAAGTTTGTTTTTGAATGCCTCGTTTCATTATTTCTTTCAATCATTAGCATCTTTCTGCCAACTATATAGAAAATTAATAACTTACCTCTCTTGGTTGTTGCAAGACATGTTTCCCAGCATCTGCATACCCAAACAAAAAAACTAGTTAGGTGCAAGGACTCCAAAGTGATAAACAAATAAAAAGCAGATATTTCATCAACTTAAGTTGCATAAATATATACATAGGGGTGCCAAATAACAAAAATAGAAATAATAAAATAATAAAAATATTATTAATAATAATTCCACCATCTTTCAAGGACCACTAGTGTGATACTAGAGAAGAAATACAAAAATATCTTACCAAACTGAAGAATGTCAAGATCATCATCCATTCAAGGTAGATTCCACCAAACCAAACAAAAATTTTTATATTGATTTTGCAGAATTTAAACCAAACAGAATTAGAATGTAAATTGAAGTAAAACCTAACAAAATTTATTTTGGGTTGAACTGAATTAGCATCCAAGCTTGATCATTTTTTAAAAAGCTATTTGCAAAATGCAATTTTATTGAACAAAAAATGTTTTAAAAGAACGGGATGACAACGGGTAGGATGCCATCAAATTTTCACTGCCTATATCCATCATACTCATTAAGAAACTCAATACTCGTACCATCCTATACCCTTCCTGGGTACCATCCACACCCTTCAAGTAACCAATTAAATAGCTAGCGTACCCATGGGTGGGGGTACTATCAGATACCCATCAAAACTTAAACCAATTTTCATATGGAATACAAGAAAAAAAATAATAAAAATTAGGGATTGTAATACCTATATGTACCAGTAAAATTAATGAAATTTATTCATTATCCACACAACCCAAGCCAAACCCAGACCCATTGTATGCCTGTCATGGATATATTCTACATTTCTACTTACCCTAATCTCATCTCAAATACACTCAATGGGTATTGCAATAAAATAGGTCAAGTAGTGATGGGCACCAAAGGATACCCATCCCATTGTCATCCTTATAAAAGGTATATGTTAACTTAAATTGTTAAATTGTGCATTTTTGGCATATACTTGGTTTAGTTCACCTTTAAACAAAGAGACTGAATACAAATATTGTTATGCTTAGACCACCAAAAAGAATCAAAATTTTTTATTCAGTTCAATTTTTTTTTTTTCAGTTTGGAATAAATATTAGACAGTCCAGTACCAGATTTCAGAGCCAAGATATATGTATTTAGCTAGTAATAAAAAAACCTTCATCTTTGCAAGAATATCAAAGCTCAAAGAAACATCATCAGATTTACTAAAATACCTACAAGGATTAACTTATATTACCTCTCTCAGGAATACTAGGTTGGACTGCCAATGTTAAACCAAGGAAACAATCATCTGATTCAGTGCCAAAATCCCACAACTTTAGTTCAAGCTTTGGTAATTGTCCTATAATAATCAGAGTACCAATTGAATTCATCAATAACATAAGAGACTAACTCTTAGTCACAATCCTCACCAACTTGTTTTATCTTTGGTTGATATGGATCTTGGAGAGGGCATGGAACCCATGTGCCTACCTGAAAGGTGTACAAAAATAAGCTCTCAGATGAGTTCGAGGAAAAAATTTAGTACGAGGAAAATACATGAAAAAAGGGATGCTGCAAGGATTGCTCAGCAGTTGGCCTTCTTTGCGGGTCCCAGGAACATAATTGCTGAATTGGAGGAAGCATAACCATATGCATCATTCAGAGGTTGATTTAGAGCAAGGTAAATGCAAGTGAATATAAAGTCCATATGAACCTACCAGGATCAGGTCAATTGCTTCCAAACTGGCATTTGGAATAATATCCCAGATATCAGCAGGCGGAAACTTTTACATGAAGTAGAAATTCAAGTCATGATGGAGACAAAATGAGAAGTAAACCTTAATTATAAGTCTGTTTCTACCTGAAAGATATTAAAATATGTAGAATGCGGGAGAAGAATCCCATCTGGCCAAATACTGCTATCTGGAGTTCCAAGAATAGTGCATATTCTGTATATTTGATCTATTTCACTGAGAAAAATGTGACAAATGATTAAAAGGACAGAGCCACTACATGAAATAATTTGGCAGAATCAATATAGTTAATTGTAGTACAAATACATTGTGCTGTCAGTTAAGCACAGTGTTCTGGTATAAAAGAGTAGAGTATTATGCATTGGAATTCATGAAATGATGGAAGTAACTGCCACAATAAATCCAAGATATACATTATTATTCAAAGGATGAAACAAGGATATATGCATATATGAAGTAATAGAATAACACTCTCCATTTATGTCAATAGCAATTTCATAGAGGCTCAAACACAGAGACTCCAAACTTAGAACTTGCTTTCTTTTTAGTTAAAGGTAACAGATTTTTTCACCTTTCGCCAGGGAAAAGAGGAGATAGCATAAAAAGCTCTGCTAGAATTGCTCCAACAGCCCACATATCTGTTGCAATATTGAGATGAAACAAAATTACTTTGAGAAAAAAAAATCAACAATCTTCAGGAGCCTAAAAATGATAGTATTTAAAATCAAGAAAAAACAAATAATAATAAAATATCCAGTATTAGTATTTAGCTACCAATTGCAGGGGTGTAGAATGAAGACTTCAATAAGACCTCTGGGGCACGGTACCTTGAAATAAATGATCAACCATCAGTCAAATAAAACAAAAGCCCTACAGCAACTTATCTACTCATCTTAGAAACAGATAACATGTTATGGAGCAAAATCAATTACATAAATTGAAATGCATCTATTACCATCTTGTAGAAACATAATCAGTATAGGGAGGCTCTGAGATTACTTCCCTTGCCAGTCCAAAATCAGCTATCTTGATTACATCATCAGTAACCAAAAGGTTTTCTGGGATTAACAAGTAATTTTGTAAGTTTTATTATTTTAAAAAATATTTTTTTAGCCAAAAAATCTTGATTGATACCAGGTTTTAGATCTCGATGGAAGTATCCATTCTTGTGCATGTATGCAAGTCCCTGTAGTACTTGTGACATGAGGTTCCGTATCTCTCCCTCAGTGAAAGGATTTTGCCTCTCTCTCATCACCTGATATAAATTATACTCCTGAAAATTTTCAGCTAAAAGCAATAAGATTTTCAGTTAGAAAAACTTAATTAAAACTACATCAACAGGACTACAGATTCATATCCAGATAGCTAACAAAAATATGATAAATGTCATCTACTATGTACTAGATGAAACACATTCGATAGAAGAATGGTATGGAAACTTCAACAATTACAATTTCTTGTATTGCTCATTTTATATGTGAACATACACCAAAATAACTAAACTTTAACCTATAAAATATGTAGAGAATGATGAAAAATAAATAAATTTTATATTCAATGCAATATAATTTCCATCTTGTAAGGTACAGAACAAGAAACACTATCAGTGAGCATGCAGAAGATAGTCGAAGGAGATGAAGATGGACATATAAATATGTCAAATAGAAGCTGAAGACCTATTATAGTGGAAGTTCCTTAGTTGTCTATTTGCAAAGTGCAAAGAAATATTAGATTGGAAGTGGAAATGTAACTCATAAATCAGACTTGAGATGGCCAAATTTTCTCACCATTACAACAAAAAACAGTGGTTTCCTTCTTTGAAAATCAGACAAAGTGGTTGATAGCGACCTGTGCTATTTGGGCCTCAGAGTATAACAGTATAAATTAGTTTCCACTTTCCAGTGTAAAAGTGTTTTTTTTACCCTCTTAAATCAATAATGCTTGCAAAACCCAGCTGTTCAGGAAAAAAACAGATGTTATCTCTACTTCAGATGAAGGGTAGACTATTCACCATGTGCTCAAAAATGAAGAAAAGCTCATGATTTTCTCTAACAATCTCCTTCAATTTGACAATGTTGGTGTGGTTCAACTTCCGAAGAGACTGTCAAAAGCATAATACCTTTTTTTGTCATGACTGCCTGACTAGATCAGAGAACTTGATAAAAACACCCTGATGAAATCATAAAATTAAACAAGATCCAATCCATACCTTAGCTTCGCATAGATTCATGCATTCCTCCCAGAAGTAAAACTTTCTTTTCATCTTCTTGATAGCAACCTGATATTAGTTCACAGCTTTGATTACCACATAAATTTTAATAACTCCTAAAGTAGATTGAAAGTTTATTAGAGAAACAAAAACATAGTTTAATCATTTAATTCATAAAACGGACAAGATGAAATTTCCCAGAGAACTAGAATTCTACACTGAATCTCCAAGCTACAAAACAGGGATGAAGGTATAAATCTTAGATGCTATGCTGGACATACTGGAATAATAAGGAGAGGAAATTTCAGTGGTAGCTGAGTTTGGAGTGTTTGCCCAATTGATTAAAGGGGTTCTCCCGTTTGTAGGTCAGCATTGAAACAAATGCCAAAGGCACCACTTAAAACAGGCATACTATAAACATTTTAGATATATTAGAAAATCTTGTTCTGCGAATACATAAGCTATAGGTGAAGAACTGTTTAAAGATAAATAAAAAACTAATTCGTAAGGAAATAGGAGAAGGCCTGCTACAAAATAAAGAAGAATTAAATATACTAAAATGACAAAAGTTTGATTAAACTATTGTTGCTGACTAACAGAAAACTCAATATGTCCATAAGATCTATGTAGATAACCTAAAATTGCTGAGAAATCATGAAATTTTCTTATTCTAATCAGTATGATGGCTGTCAATTCATCACAACAGATCTTCTTGGCTCTCTTATATGTGTGTTCTCATATCAAAAGTCTTTATTTCTTCATACCAAATTACACCAATGAAAAATACACAAGAGCTTGAAAACAAAAGGTGGCACCATTAAAACTGTATCATGTTTATGCATATGTTTTTGAAATTACCACACAATATTTCAAGCTTTAAATAAATTACCTAACCTAGCAAGTACCAGCATTATGTCCATGTAAGTAGTTTGAAGAGATCAATCAAAACTTCAGTTCAGCACTCACTATTTCATTGTTTTCAATGTTGAGTGCTTTATAGACATTTCCACAGGTTCCATCTCCAATCTCATTTATGAACTTATACCTATAAGCGAATGTAACAAATGGCAATATGAGCCATGCTGAGATAACAATTAGGTTCAAGAAATACAACTATGATTTTACTTACTTCTCCATGTTTCTATTTCAGCTGCAAACAAGAATAAATCACTGTACTTCTAGAGGACTTAGAACAAGAAGCTCTTTAACATCTTTGTAGAGAATTTCAACAGCATATAGGCATGTATCAACAAGCATAAACTTGCCTATGCAACCAAAAGAATACTCATTGCCATCAGATGAGTGACTATGCATCACCCAGATCATGCCTGGCATACTTAAAGCAATCACGATGAGAAGAAATCAGTAATTAACATTTGTGTCAAACAAGACCAGTGTGCAACAGCTCTTCCAGCACTACAACCAAGTAAATGTTCACGCAAATAAATCCCCAGAAACAAATTAGTTCCATTTATTAAAAAACATTCTCCCAGCTTTAACAAACTGGGCCAATTGACCTGCAAATGTAGACAATATGAGATTATGAATCCAACACAGTGAATACACTTAAAAAACATTAATTCAACTATACTAAATTTTACAGTTGTAGAATCGATCATAGAAATGTCAAGAAAAGAAAGGTATAACTGTATAAGGAAAAACGAAGAAAAAAAATAGCCATCAAAGTATTGCGTAATTTTCAAACAATCAGAAAAAGACAATTCCGATGAGCAGGAAGAAAAAGCAGCAAATTTGTTGCAAATCATTAATCGAGAAAAATAACAAAAAGTAGATAAAATGAAACTTTTTTTTAAAAAATATTCCTGTATTTATAAGAATTTATACGATAAAAGCAATCATCAAGTTACGGATTAAGATCAACAGAAACAGAGACAAAAAAAAACATAAAACCATTTAGTGGATTCGTTAGGCAAAACAGGAAGCAAATAGAGCCGGACCCAGCAAACTAGCTTTATTAAAAAGAGGGCAGAAATCAGAAAGGCATTGCCTTCTATCACTGAAAAAAAAACACTAACCTCCAGAAAAACGATCAAAACAATGACCTGTCGACTCAAAATCCGAAACAAGCTAGAGAAGAAAAACACGGAGGATGCCCAGAATCACAAACCGTCAACAAGGGAGAGCATCAAGAATCGATTTTGGAGGTTGATCTCTGCAGCTTAAGGCGATCTCGCAGACGCTTGCTTCAATTGGAAAAACCAGGAGAGAAATTTGGAGAGGGGAGGAGAGGAGAAGGGGAAATCAACGAAAAATTTAGAGGAGGAAAGAAGAGGGGGAAAACAGAGGAGAGGTGTGGTCCCCACGCGATGAATTAAAATAAAAGCTAAATTTACGTGTTCCACGACTAATTTACCAAAGTGGACAGACTGTGATACGGAATTACTCATTTACCTTAGTGGTTAACTACCAAACGCAATAACATAATGGGTGAAGGTACCGCTACCGTATATTGGATAAGGGAAACGAGGGCGTTTTGGTCATTTAGGATGCTCCACCTCTGGAAGTCTGAATGATGAGTGGCATTGAGAAACTATGCGGGTGTGTGGTTGTCTGGCTTAATGTTGGGTTCGCGTTGCGCAAATATGCGGGCGGTTGGTGGGCCACAACGCGTGACGGTGGGAATAAATTTATTTTTTAGAATTTTAAAAATTATATATAATGTATAGAAATATATGTATTTTTAACAAAGTTGGGTTAATTAGGCGGAATCTCAATGATAATTTAAAGAAATTTGGTTATATGAGAACGTCCTAGTCTGGATTGCCTTACTTTAGCTTATTAATAATTGTGTTAATTTTCTTTGACAGTTCTGAGCTTTACCAAAAAAGCTATATTTCCTTTTTTTTTTATTTTAAATCAACTTAATCAAAACTCAATAATTAAAAAATTCACAACAACACCTTATTGGTATAACAAAAATTTACTTTAAATTTTAGATATGAAAAAAATCACCTTCCTAGATTGAATATTATTCATGATATCTGGAGAGTAGTTCGTAACTCGCAAAAACATAATACTGGTGAAGAGTTAGATGTCATGATTTTTCTTTCTTTTTACCTGAACAACACTAATTTGCCAAAAAGGCAAATAAAAGATTAAAACAGGTAAATTTAGATTAAAAAAATGCTAATAACAACCCCCAACGTGTATAAAATACCTCAATTCCGTCAAAGCACATGCTATTATAAAAAAAAATTTAAAAAATTCATCTTACATATTCAACATACAAGAGGATAATAAGAATCAAAATTATGCATAAAGCACGTGCTATTACGAAAGAACAATAAGTCCGGTAACATTCGCCTTAACTTTCCCGATGAAATCCATCTACAATAAGTAGTATCAAACTTCATTAATTTAGTATAACAGTTAGCTTACCCGATGACATGCATATACAATTGCTTATGAGTATTGAACTAAGAATTTGTTGCAAAAAAAAAAAAAAAAAACAAGGAATTTTCCATCTAACAAAGTACAACGAATTTCCAAAGCACCTAACTAAGAAGAAGATCTGCCCAAACGAATTTTCTTGAAAATCAGCCCTAACAAAGGCGGAGCTCGGAGCTTGGGTCATCGACAGTCGAGGGCAAGGTGGGGCAGAGGCCGTTGAGGTAGTGGGAGTCCACAGGAGGTCACGGAAGGCCGCAAGAGGAGGATTTGGACTGCTCAAGAGGGCCGGAGGTTCTCCGGAGGGAGATCGGCTGAGGCCAAGCAGGCCACAGGAGGACTAGTAGGAGAGAGAGGGTTGGAGGTTCTCTAGAGGGAGAGGGCTGGAGGTTCTTCGACGGTCGCGAAGGGTCACGGAGATTAGGGAGGCCACCACAGGAGGAGGTCACGGAGATAGAGTTTTGCGTGCTTGCGTTTGTGCGTTTTTTGCGAGCACGTGTTTTGCACTTGATTAGCTTTTATATGAGATTTGTGGTTGGGAGGACAAGAGTAATGCAGAACAAAGGATCCAGACTGTGGTGGGCTACAACGCGTGGCGGTGGGAATAAATTTGCTTTTTAGAATTTTAAAAATTAAATATAATGTATAGAAATATATGTGCTTTCAAGAAAATTGAGGTTAATTAGGCGGAATCTCAATGATAATTTTAAGAATGTTAAA
>JBBPFQ011075112.1:0-10260 GCA_037974815.1 Kaempferia elegans | reverse complement strand
AAACATTTTCAAGATTTTTGGGACGTTACATGAAATTTATATATGGATTTATAAACTAGATTATAAACCGATTAAAATTATATTGTTATGCAATTTAAAACAGACTAATAACGGATTTAAGACAAAATTAGAGACGTATTTTGTATTTAAAATTAATTTCACATGATCAAATTTGAAATAGATTTATAAATGATTTTTCAATCCGTTTATGAAATTAGAAACGGAATAGTTCCATCACAAAATTGGTTACGGGGCTTTCAATAATGGAATTCTGAAACGGAATATTCCATTTCAAACATAATTTAAAGACAGAAAAATGTCTTTCAGAAACAAATTTTGTGTCTCTGAAGCCCAGTTTTCTTGTAGTGTTGGACTTTCAGTATGTGTGGCTTCACTCATTAGGACTTTACATGCCAAGTGCCCGGTCAACACCTACTCACTTGGATTTTCTCTTCTGTCAACTTTCTCGTTGGACTTGCCTATACCTAACCTCCAGTTAGGACTTTCCCAGTCAAGTATCCGGTCAACCTTCATCTACTTGATTCATATTCAACAATCTCTTAGATGGACAATATATAATTGCACATGCAATCTTCATCTATTATCAAATATCGAACTCAAGTTTGAGCGAACACAAGTTTAGTCAAACAGGTCAACCTCACTCGAAAATAATTGCACTAGCAATATCTCCATATATTATTAAACATCAAAACTCATGACTAAAATTTAATCCAACTCAAGCTTAGTCAATATGATTAATTTGATCCAGAAAAAATTACATCAACAGACAGATGACTAGTGACGCCAGTGGAGCATGGGTGGCAGGGAGGAGAGGAAGATGCCGAATGCTTTTTGTTGTATTTTTTACTTTGTTATTTGATTAAAATTTTAGTAAATTAAATCAATCAACGGATAAACTAAATCGACTTAATATAATACCCAATAAAATTATATACCAAATTCTAAAATAATAAAAATAAATAAAATATTATATAATTTTATTTATTTGTATATGTTACTATTAATGATATTATCTAAATTATACATAAAACTTCTAAATAAATAAGATTTTATTACATTAGCTAAATTAATCAAACAAGTATATTTTATGAGCACAGATCTTCTTATCCATAAATTTATGGAACAGGGATGAACCACATCGATTTTGTGGTTGGATTGATATCGTTATCCGGCCGTAATTAATTGCGGTCCATCGACGGGTTCACCCGTCCATCTTGGTTGTAATTTGGATTCGAGCGGGTGGCCAGAGGCCGGCCAGAGGCCATCGGAGGTGGAAAGGTGGCTAGACTGTCGATGGCAGAAGGGGGACAACCTCTGGCAGCCTCCGGCCGCTCAACCGATTCCAAATTATAACCAAGATAGACAGGTGAATCCGTCGATGTACCACAATTAATTACGATCAGATTGCAATATCAATCCAGTCATAAAATCGATATGATTCATCTCTTGATCTATAAATTTATGAGACCCATGGTTTTAGATACTTGAAGGCAGCCCCACTTAGGTTGGGTGCATAGAGTACGTTAGTAAAAGCTCTTTGTATTTTAATAATTACCCAGCATTGAAGATGTTTTTTTGAGAAATGAAAAGGCATTATTTATGGATAAAAAATTAATATTATAGTAATTTTTAATTGAAAATATTCCTCTCAGTTTGTTTCTCTCCTCTTTCTTTATTCCTTCTGCCCTTTTCCCATCCTCTTTCAAATCAACGGTCAGGATTAGTTAGGTCAGCTCCAGGATTATCCCAACACCTAATAATTAATAAAAAAAATAGATTTATTCGACGAAGAGAAGAAAATTACATATTTCTTAATTCCTTCCCCCTTTTGCGTTTTGGGCACCGCTCGTCCTCGCGAGGGCACGCACGGCGATTGATTGGAGAACGATCGAGCTTACGGTACCTTCCTCGTGTCACTGCCTCTCTTCTCTTTGAGATGATGAATCTCTTCTCTATTTTCGGTTCACTGGTTTCGTCGCAAAAGAATTTGTTCTTCAGTGGATGATAGATGAGATTGTTTACCTTTTTATATAGTCGTATTATCGGAATCTGGACTTGGTTTGTTAAATATTTGGGTGAGCTCACGATCTGGATCTTGCTCCTGAGTGATGCTTGTATTTTAGGGTTTTAGCCTGCGATTCCGAGGAATGATCCTTGGGATAGTATGCTTGAGCTATCTGTTGCTCTGAGTCATTATTCTATGGAGTTAGGTAGTTGATTCGTTTCTTCATTAGGTGCTTCATTTTTCTTGTTGTTGTTGTTAGGAAATTTAATCCAGACACTTTGGATTTGACATGGTTTGACTTAATTATGACGAATTCTTTTTAATCAAGCGGGGAAAAATATATAAAATCTTTCTTACCACCTCTTGCTTTGTCTTTTATTCGAATCAATCAATTACAAATACAATCTATTGTTTTTTATCCTCAACCCCAAATTCTTTCTCAATCTCTACGTAATTTCTCTGTGGAATCCTAGTTTTAAATAAAGTCATTCACCAATTAATCTGTGCTTAACAACCCAAATACAAAGAACTATTCCATTATACAAGAAGAGAAAATATTGTGTTTGTCTAAATATTGATCATGTCCACACACGTGCTTACAGCCACCACACAAAATATTGTTGGTAGTTTGAGGCAGGATATCCACATTGGTCTCATATGAACATATATGGTGGTCATGGGTGTTCAGATAACTAGGTGATATCATCATCTGTCATCCTGAATGGCTAGTAATTTTGAAATGCATCGACAGTCCCTCCTCATTTATGGGCCATTTAGGTTGTACCAAAGCTGCATTGTACCTCTACACATATGGAGTGACAACCCAGCCACAATCATGTGGATGCTAATTTGATGTGCTTTATCTTACGCAAGTGCTTCATCAAGAACACTAATTTAAACGTGTAATCATATGACTATCCCCTTTGGATTTCTTTATTCTTCATTTTCTTTCTACTTTCTTTGTAGTGTTCTTTATTTTCTGCTGATATGATGTTTTTCTATGTCATTTCTGTTTTAGGTCTTTTAGATTAAATACCTTCTCTGTTATGCTTTAAATCCATTAAAATATGTTTTTTTACATTGATTAGTATTTCCTTGTTTTTTTTTCTTACATCTGCGGTCTGCCACTCTAATTGTTTGAACTCTTTTACTTAGAAAATCTATTGTTTGCCTTCATATATATCAACACCATCTCAATTTATTTTCTCATTTACAAGCTAGTAGAACTAAACTCTTGAATATTTTTATCTTTTTTTTTTTACTCTTTGCACCCATGTTAGCATTCTCACCTTGATACATTAACATTTTGCACTTGCTGCTTCCTAATACCCAAACACTTCGATCCATAAAGCATGACAAGGTAGTACCACATTCTTATATATTTTTTTTCTTAGCCTAAGGGGCATACAATGATCACATAGGACTACAGAAGCTCTTTTTTCTTTTTTTCAATCATTCATTATTTGCTATAATACTAATATCTTCAATATGTATTTCTTTTCTAATAAAAAGTTTATTTAATATAAATTCTTTAATTTGATCCATTATATAATACAACTTAACCTCAAATTTTATCAACAAATTAGTTTGTCCAATCCTGTCATTTGTCAATTTGCCTCTATTATCTTTTTTTTCCCTCTCTTGACCACCTGACAATAAACTGGACCAGATCTCTCTGTTTAACAGTTGAAGTTGCTTTAAGTTTTGCATACTACTTTATCTTATAAGTCAATATGAAGAACATATTTCAAATATGTTTCCTCTTCAATACAACTGGTGCTCAAAACTCACCAGTTCAGAATGACCCTTGTGAATTAAAATTATAGTCTGCTTAGAGAAACATCATCATGCATATCAAAGTGATCAGAAAATTGGAATCCAAAATACTCTTTGATAAATGAATAACTGACAAAAGTTGCAAAATAGGACAAAACATGTTGGTATATTCTTTTTTCACAAAACCTGAAATAAATATAAAAGTTCTTATTGCTAGTTGCTAACCAATTTCTCATGATATTTTAAAGTTAAAAGTGAAAATTTTTATTGTCAATAAAAAAATATATCTGAAATAATAGAAGTGAATAATCAATATTAAAAATTATTAAGTAGAACAATCATAGGAGCTTATGAATGAGATAAGGCGTATGAAGAAAAATACAGAGAGAATATTGTTCTAGAGACCTCTGTTAAAGTTGCTGACACACATACATAAACTTCCTCTGTTCTTATGACAACCTGATATTGTCAATTTTTTTTCACTCTCCTAGTTTTTAGCCTCTCTGATCTGAGAGTCTAAGAACTTATGAATGCATCGACTACATTTTAATGCATCGGCAATCTGAACTAGGATATACATATTTCCCTTTTATATCTTATCCCGAGTTTTTTGGAAAGAAAAACTGGTTGAAGTTTTTCTCAGAGTAAAAGTTGTAGTGTGGCAAGCTTCCACTGTCAGGAATATTGGTAGATTTCCAAATAATAACTAGGTTATGAAGAATCAATATACACTGTCTTACCCTTGTAGCAGAGTATGTTGCCCCAATTTGTACCATGATCAAAGGATATTGGCTAGTTGTGGTATAGATGTCAAAGACCAGAGATGATGATTTTTTAACATAATACTGGCTAGATCACGTCTCTGTTGGCATGCATGATGAAATATTGGGAAGAAACTGTTACTTTTTTAAGAAAAGGAAGAATTTTCTTCTGCACGGGTGATTTATTAAGAACAATTTTTGGTTAACTGTGTAACAGCGTAAGCATTGCTTACAATATTCTGTACTAACTAATAACAAAAGATTGTCTTCCAACTTGCTAATATAAGCTTCTGGTTTTCAGTTCAACCAGATTGTTCAAGCTCAGATTGTGAGAATGGGAGATGCAGATAATGGCCAAGCTCCATCCAAGAAGAGAGTCGCTGGAAGACAGCTTACCAAGGATGACCATGATCAAGATGATGATGCTCCCGACATGGAGATGGGTACTTTCAAAAAGGCCAGTGAGGAAGTCATGGCTACCAGAAGAATTGTGAAGGTTCGACGCAGTCAGCCAGCATCAGCTGATTCATCCAACCCTTTTGCTGGAATCCGCCTAATTGCTTCTTCGAATGCCAGTACAGAAGCAAAGAATTCCGTTGAGTCTTCTAAAATTGATAACACTGCAGCACAACAAGAACAAGATGAATCTAATGAGAACAGTGTTGTTGCAGATGTTAATGGAACTGAAATTGCTGTTAATTCTGACAACATTGGGTGCACACAAGAGAATGGTGAGAAACTGGATAAAATTTCTGAACCATTATTGGACACAGTTGACACTAAGAAGGGTAGCCCTGCTCTGGAGGAAGTCCAATCTGATGGAACCAGTAAAGCAGAAGAGATTGGCGATGGTGAATCTGTAAAAGAAGATCAGCAGGAAGAAAAGGAGAAGGAAGCTGAAGAGATCCAGCTGGGAGACGGAGGGAAAGTTGAAAATTCAGTTGAAGAAAGCAATAAAGAAGTTGAGAAAAATGATCACGATGATGCAGCAGCACCGGCCTCTCTGAGTTCGTTCCAGCAATTATCAAGCAGCCAAAATGCCTTTTCAGGGCTCACCGGAACTGGATTCTCAACTTCTTCTTTTGCCTTCGGTTCTTCTGTTTCAGGGCTTACAGGAACTGGAATCTCAAGTTCTTTTTCATTTGGATCCTTATCCAAGGAAGGGTTCTCATTCGGAACATCAGCTGGATCTATTTTTTCTTTCAAAGATGATACAAAATTTAGTCTCGGTACTGGGTCTACAAACGGGGGTTCTTCCTCTCCATCACTCGGTACTACACCAGATACCTCTAAAAGTGTGAAACTCTCTATGCAAGATGCCCCTTGTGAAACAGGTGAAGAAAATGAGGAAGCAGTTTTCACTGCCGATGCGACAATGTTTGAGTACATGGATGGTGGCTGGAAGGAAAGGGGGAAGGGAGAACTTAAACTGAATGTCTCAGTATCGGATACCGAAAAGGCTAGGCTTGTGATGAGGGCCAAGGGCAATTTCAGACTAATCTTGAATGCAAGCCTTTTCCCAGACATGTCTCTCACCAACATGGACAAGAAAGGAATTACCTTCGCGTGTGTTAACAGTGCGGCGGACGGAAAAGATGGCCTGACCACAGTGGCAGTCAAGTTCAAAGACAGTAGCATCGTGCAAGAATTTCGCGAAGCTGTGACGGCGCATAAAGCTAAGAAAGCCTGTACCTCAGAACCCACCAAAGATGCTGATTAAGCGACGAGGGGGTTTAGGTACACATCACAGAAAAGTATTCCAAATTCTTGGAATCCACACTGATTGTGTCTCACTCTTGCTCTCTTAGAACTCTTTTCACTCAGTCTTGTTTAAGTCATTAAACTGTTGCGCTATTTTTCGTTAGAACCGGCCATGCGACTACCTGGCATGCTGACTCTTGTCTTCCAGCAGAAACCCGAAGAAACAATATAGCTTCCCCTCTCTGATCCGATTCTTCTTGCTGTTATTGAATACTTGTTCGTTAGCAAGAACACCATTAGCAGTCTTTACAAGGTTAAAGACAAGCCTGACTCGATTTATAGTCGAGGGTTTTAAGCTTTTACATCTTTTCTATAAATTGTAGATTTTAAAATTTATATTATTCGAATCTCGATAAATTATTCTATTATTGGAGCCCTCAAACATAGGTCACTTCAACCTCTGAATCTATTGAACTGAACTTATATGACCAACTACAATACGCGATCATCCTCCTTGATAGCGTTTTCAATAACTTGCTTAATTGTCGTCTCGATTAATCTGTAGACGAATCAATTGGTTTGGTTGATCAATGGAGCTAGGTTTAAAATGGAAAGTCTAATTTCGGATTTATCATTGGATTTATCCGAGCAATGATGTACTTTCTGAGTTATCTTGGGGATAATAGTGTGGAAGTAATTGTGCACTTTTTTATTTATCTCGGGGGTAACAGTGTGGTAGTTAGACCTTTTTTATTTATCTTGGAGTAGCAGTGTGGTAGTTAGACCTTCAAATCGTTAATCAGGGTTGAATTTTAGCTGTGGTATACTAATAGAGATTTCTCTGGTGGGATGACAACTTTAAGAATATTGGCCGTTTGGATGAACCTCCGTGAGCATTTTTCGATTTACTGTAGTGGTCGGTAGAAATTTTTTAATGATGTCGGATCTGTCACCTCCAGGATTAGTCGGTTCAAAGAGCTAGACACCTAAATAGTCTAAACTATTGGACCTTTTGGAACTAAAGGAGAGAGAGGGGTGAATCGCTCAATTTGCTCGTCGATGAAGATAATTTGTAGCGAAAATACTCAACGCGAACTTTACCAATGCTAATAATAGGATTTTCTTGGTATACACTTCAAGATGAGGTGACTAATTTAATAATCCGACTCTCTCTCACACATCTACTAACAAAACACTCTTTCTTGGAAACACTCCGGAGGTGAAAAAACCTCGTACAACTCCAAATAAAAAATATAACTCAAGACAAGAAAGTACAGGCACAAATATAACCAAAACTTTGCTTTGTGATCTCTTGTAGCTTTGGAACATCTCGAGAACTTTGAAATTACAACAACACTTATCTCCAAGAAGCTATCAAGATATGGTGTTGGCTGTGGAAAAGAATCGGGAAAGGAAAAGATTACTACCGGCGTTGCAGCAGCAATGTGTTTATATCCTGCAGTTGCAACAGTCATATCGATTGGAAGCCTCAATCAATCAACTGATCGATTCAGAAATATTCTGTGCTCAACCATCTTCGCGAGAAACATGACCCCAATTGATCAGTTGGAACGATCAACTGATCGATCTAGAGACACATTGCGAGAAAATCACTCTCAATCACTTGATCGATTGGAACACTTTAATCGATCAGGTGATCGATTGGTAACCATTCTATTTTCTTGCACGATTGTGACCCAATCGATCGATCGATTGAGCTCTGATTCAATCAGACTCTGGTTCAATAGATCACCTGATCGATTGAACCACCCTAACTTGCCTAACACAAGTCTAGGGCTCCTTTGCCCAACATTCGATCAACCGTGACTTGTTGGACTTACCCATACCTAACGTTCCGATCAACCTTGACCTACTAGGACTTCATCATCAAGTGTCTGTTATGTTTGAGAGGTGTCCTAAGGTAATCACCTATTTACTTAGATAATAAATATTCACTATTTGAGTACGCATTATCTATGTGTTTGAATGATCTTAGACTCACTTACTAAATGTTCACAATACAATTCATAACATAAGAGAATTTGTGATTGGATCACAACTAGTGAGCATCTCTACATGTGCAATTATGAATGTATTGAAATAGTTCTTAGTCGATGAATTGATGAATTTAAACATCATCGATTTTGTGAGGCTAGCACTGGTTATAGTCCTTGGTCTAACCAAGCAGTTGTTACTCATTAGTTGGAGATATTGGAATGTCGACAGTCAAATGTAGATGCTAGTTATGGTAATTAGTTCATTGAAGTGACATGCTGTAAGACTTCATATTGTTTTCTCTCTCTCTCTCTCACTCTATGTATATATTATATGAGGAATATTACCCTGCACAACACCCGTGGACGACCCTCACACGCGGAGGCGGGAGAGGAGGGCGCCCTCCGCGTGAGGGTCGCCCACGGGCGACACCCATCGGCGTCGCCCAGGCTAAGAAAACGGTATATGAGGAATATTACCCTGCACAACACCTGTGATCATGGAGACTTATATATATATATATACACATACATATATGTAAATGAAGTTTTTACAACAACTCGAGTGCAAGTTTCTTTCGACTTGAGGTATTTAAGTCACCTTCGTCATAGAGACTTATAATTTGACATCTTAAGTAAGCATCTATGTGGATGTATGAACCTAGGATGATTGAGTATAAGTCGAAGTGTCTGAAAGTGTTTAGATAACCCACAAAGGATTCACCACTCCTTGTGAGGAGATATATACCATATGACCACTTGTTAGGATTATTATTCAAACTCTTTATAAAACATCACATATTAAGAGTATGATACTCTTAAGGCACATGTATGAGTAATTCAAATCCGTAGGACAGGAAAGTATTACTTAGGCTATGTGTGACATAGTCAACCTATTGGGAACAGACACATAAATCATGTCCTAAACTAAGTAGGTATAAGACGAGTGAAGGGAATAAGACACGACTGACTATAGCTGCTGAGGGGTTTAGAAGTAGTTCTAGAATCAACTATAATTTTTCAGTCAATTAGGGATCATTATGTATTACTACTAGGTACCACTCATGATTGATCTATAATTAATGATTAATTATAGATGACTAACATAAATCAATAACTTATAAACTTACACACATTACGAGTTTATCCGAAAGACTTAAAATGAGTTTAAGAATTGAATTCTCAAATCGAGAGAAACTAACTCAAGTTGGACCAAACAAAAGGTAAATATGAAAGATTTTTGTTGGAACAAAAGCGTGGATGAGCCACATTTTTTGAAGACAAGATGAACCCTTTTTGGTTTAATTATAAACTAAATTGGTTTAGTTTTAATTAAAAGAGATTTGGCTTTGAACCAAACCTAATTTGGTTTTGGACCAAACTTAAAGCTAATGGTATGGGTAACGATTTGGATTTTGGAGTTGTTCCTCTAAATTGATAAGAGATCTATATATTGATATGGGTTGAGAGAAAAATTAAGTTTTGGGAATTAAAATCTAATTGTTTGGTTTTAACTTTCTCCCTCTTATCTCTTTGCTGCCGCCACCACCCAAGGAGATCCAGCGTTGTCGCCTAGATGACGTCGGTCCCTGCTGCTTCTCCACACAGCAATTGGAACATAAACACTTAAACAGCAAGTTGCTGACCTCACTGATCATGCATGTTAGAATGTAAACGTGAATACTAACTTCTAATTAAGCAATTACTCATGCACGTTCAAAACAGTGAGGTTCTAGCCTCCAAATGACAACAATAGTTGCTGCCATTCACTTCAATTTGTGTCGTCGGATTGCTTCGGCTGTCGTACATGAATCGAGTCATGATCCTTCTCTCAGATTGTTCTGTCTCTAAACTTTGGCTAGTATCGTGGCGGAGATTCGACTCAGGCTTTGGAAGTCATCTTGATGAAAACTCGGTGTGGATACTGATATGACTTTTCCGCAAGCGCACGGTTTATCGTCAAGTAATAAAATATCGATCCCACAGAGACTGGAACAAGTAC
>JBBPFQ011075005.1:0-10260 GCA_037974815.1 Kaempferia elegans | reverse complement strand
AAAATTAATGATTGCCTTGGACACCACTATCAGCTCAACTCTTCTTCTTTTTCTCCTTTTTTTTTTTTTTGTTTTTCATTTGTGTTCTTTCTGAGGTGCATCTAATTGCTCCAAAATAGCTTTTTTTTATAGTAACCCTTCACATTCATCTCATTATCATCTCTGCTACACTAAATTCTTATAAGTGCTATTACCTAATTGTCCAGCTATAAACTATTGTCGACACAACATTTACGTTTCTATCAATTATTTTATTTCAGTTTAGCTAATTTATTGTAGTTTGGAGAACAATCTTTTGAGATAATTTCAGAAAACTACATTTTCTGAGCCTCGTCATTTTTGCAAGAACTTGAATTCTGACGTTGTAAAGGAACATTGAATTTCTGTTCAACATTTATATACAATTTATTCAGGGATGCATGCTGAAGGTTTATTGAATGAAAGTGTGCAGTATCCCGCTATTGCTTTTCTGACAAAAGAACAATAGCAAGGCTGTTTTGTTGTATTTTACTAGTTATGCAATGGTCGTTGTTCTTTATAAAATTTCTTGACTTGTTTATTCCTATATTATGAGCAATGATCTCAGAACCAATCTTAGTTTTTTTTTTGGTGCATTCAACTTCTCAATTTGTTTTATGAATTGGTTGACCTTTTAAGGCAGTCAAGCTTTCTAGGAGGCACGAGGTAGCAAACTTAGTATTGGACTTTTCAGTTAGGACTGCAACTACACACACTCCTCAATTTCTAGGTCTGCCTCAAGGAGCTTGGGTTCAAGAAGGTGGACCAGAATCTGCAGGGGAAGGAATTGTAATCGGGTTTATTGATACAGGAATTGATCCAACTCATCCAAGCTTCTCTGACTCTCTTTCTATCAATCAATATCCTGTACCAGCTCATTTTTCTGGGGTTTGTGAAGTCACAAGGGATTTTCCATCTGGATCATGTAATCGAAAGCTTGTCGGTGCTCGCCATTTTGCAGCATCTGCTATTATTAGGGGCATTTTCAATGTGACTCAGGACTATGCTTCACCTTTTGACGGTGATGGGCATGGAACGTAAGTACTTTTCAAGAACAGCTTCCATTCAATGATTTGTTCTCTTCTGGTGCCTTAGGCATAGACACTTCCCTGAACTTTCTTACATTATGTTCACTGTGACACATACTATTTTCTTTCATTTTAAGTTGGTTCAGCTGAAATTCTATTGTTTTTGTCAAACAACAGAAATGAAATTAATGCTAGCTTAATATTTCCGTCTGTACGGGCACTTAATAAGTTGAATCATCTTTTACAAATTCTGTAGCTTAATACATTGCCTCCTGGTCGTTCTTCCCTGTGAAGGCATCAGTTTAGTATAGATGTTCCTAACATACATGACCTGATGTTGGATCAAAATATTGGGCATTCAAATAGAGTACCCATCAACTAAACATAAAGTATCCACAAAGAAATATGTAGATGTTCATGGTTTTTGCCATGTTCATGACATGCCGAAGGTCCCTTTAAGAATAATGAAAATTACAAAAAAGTTAGGTCACTTTTCCTTCTAATTTTCCCAAGAGACAAAAAAAGAGATCCTCAACAAACTTTGATAAGAATAGCAAAGACTTCACACTTTGAAATTATGTAGACAGAGATAAACTATTAAAGTATCTCTGTTTAGGAAGGCTAGACAGCAGCACTACAAATCAATAAAATCATATGATCCATAGATTCAGAGACAAATAAAAAAGAGGTGTCTT
The DNA here is from genome assembly GCA_037974815.1 of Kaempferia elegans. NCBI lineage: Eukaryota > Viridiplantae > Streptophyta > Magnoliopsida > Zingiberales > Zingiberaceae > Kaempferia > Kaempferia elegans. Next base: position 8,519 of record JBBPFQ011075005.1, on the reverse strand, counting down.
CATTGACTTGCTTTTGTTTTTCAAGTTTTTATTTTTATTTATGCAATGTTTCCTCTATGCATACAGACATACTGCTTCTATTGCTGCTGGCAACCATGGAATTCCTGTAATTGTGTCTGGACATCATTTTGGAAATGCCAGTGGGATGGCTCCTCGTGCACAGTAAGTCGAACCTATTGAAGTTTTAACCTTTTATAATGCCTTTCTACTTATGATTGTCTTGAGTGATTAAATTTTCTTCAGCATTGCTGTTTATAAAGCTCTCTACAAAAGCTTTGGCGGTTTTGCAGCTGATGTTGTCGCTGCAATTGACCAGGTAAAATGCATCACTTATTCCACTTCCAAATCAAATGACATAACTTTTTCCTATTTTAGTTTACCGAGTATTCATGTAACCACAGCCCTCTTTCTGTCATCTGATTAGATATATTTCTGAGACTTGGTTGCGATCAAAATGAAGTTGACGAGGACTAGATTGAATTTGAAGTCCACAAATTGGATACTTGAATATCTTTGAAATAGCTATAAATTACATCAAAGCTATTTAATTTACTTTGTATTTATGTAACCACCCTCTTTTTGTCACCTAATTAGATATATTTCTGTGACTTGGATGTGATCAAAATGAAGTTGATGAGGAATAGATCGAATTTGAGCTCCACAAATTAGAAACTTGAGTGTGTTTCTTTAAAATAGAAATATATCCTTATACTTTGACAATGTTAACTTTAAAACTTTATGCAAGAAAGAGAATACTGAAAGTTCCTAGAATGATGTGGAGGTAGGCCATCCAATAACTGTTCTAATCTCTATGCTATCTCCTGCATCTATTGAAGATGGGAATTTCTTTCTTTATTTGTAATGAGGATAAGATTTTTTTTCCTTAGCTCAACTTCAAAGTGCACAATAATTTTGTCAGCTTGAACTTCATTATACATTATGATTTGCAGAATCAAATATTTTTCTCCTGATATATCTGTCATCTCATCTTATTTTGGTGGATTCTGGCATAAGTAAGTTAATGAAATATTAACATTTGTGGAGGATGGGAGTGCTCAGGCCATAGCTGAGTAATGTCTCCTAGTTATTTGTGCCTATAATTGATTGCATAAAACAGCAATTTGTTATATAGTAATTTGTGTGACATGCAACTTCAGGCAGCTCAAGATGGCGTTGACATCATAAGTTTATCAATCACGCCAAACAGGCGTCCTTTTGGGCTAGCGACCTTTTTCAATCCGATAGATATGTCATTACTCTCAGCTGTAAAAGCTGGAATATTTGTTGTTCAAGCAGCAGGGAACACTGGACCTTCACCTAAGAGTGTATCTTCCTTTAGTCCTTGGATATTTACTGTGGGTGCTTCAGCTCATGATAGAGTATATAATAACTGTCTAGTGCTTGGAAACAATCTAACAATCTCAGGAGTTGGACTTGCTCGTAAGTATTATTTTTTTCTTTCTTACATTAACTTCAATTTACTTGGATTTTTTCCTGTTTTTTACGGACACAAAATTGACCATCACTATCATTGTTTGCATACTATAGCTAGAACAGACAGTGGTTCAATGTACCCTCTTATCACTGCTATTCATGCTCTGAGAAATGGCACAACCGAAATGAGCGAGTTCTTGGGAGAATGCCAAGATTCTAGTTATATGAATGAGGATCTTACCGATGGCAAAATATTGATCTGCAGTTATTCTATCAGATTTGTTCTGGGTCTATCCTCTATAAAACAGGCCCTAGAGACGGCAAAGAATGTTAGTGCAGTCGGAGTAATATTCTACATGGATTCCTTCGTTACTGGGTTTCATCTTAACCCAACTCCTATGAATATGCCTGGTGTGGTAATACCCTCTACGGATGATTCCAAGGTATCAGTACAAGGAATATTGAGTTTATACTTCTTGATACATCTACATCGGAGCGTTTGCATTATGTGACTGCATATCTACTAAACACTAACCTCCATGCCATTTTATGTTTATAAACATTCTGTACTGTCAGAAAACCAGAGATTCATAGCTCTAATTTACTAATATCTTTTGATCATGGGTGCTGTTCCTACTTTTTGATGATTATTTATTTATATTTTGCTGTCCAGATATTTTTAGATTACTATAATAGCTCCTTAGTAAGAGATGAAACCTCCAAAGACATTATCAAGTTTGGTGGCACAGCGAACATATTAGGAGGTCTTAAAGCTAACTACAGCATCTCTGCCCCCAAAGTGATGTACTATTCTGCCAGAGGACCAGATCCAGAAGACACCTCACTAACTGATGCTGATATCATGAAACCTAATCTCATAGCTCCTGGCAATTTAATATGGGGTGCTTGGAGCTCATTAGGAACTGATTCTGCTGACTTTCAAGGTATATTACTGTTCAACAAGGCATATGGTAGCTATTTTATCGCGATTATATCAGTATATGATGTTTGAATTATGTTAATGTATATAAAAAGTGGTAGTCGTCGATCGGATAGGACAATAGATGTTCATGAATCCAATCCTAAGGACTAAGTGGTTTCTGATTTGAGCTTTCCTCATTAACTTAAAACACTCAGGTGAAAGTTTTGCAATGATATCTGGTACGAGTATGGCGGCTCCACACATTGCAGGGCTTGCCGCTCTTATCAAGCAGAAATTTCCAAGCGCTAGTCCTGCAGCTGTTGCATCCTCACTATCCACAACTGCTACACTCTACGAGAGGGAAGGTGGCCCCATAATGGCACAACGAGTTTACAGAAATCCAGATTCCAGCGAATTACCAGCGACACCCTTTGACATGGGCAGTGGCTTTGTTAATGCAACAGCTGCTCTAGACCCCGGACTCATCTTTGATACAGGTCAGCCGTAATCCATAAATTTCTGAAATAAATACTTATAATTATTCAATGATGTGTTAAACTTTTACTGCAATTGCAAGAATTCAGCAAGAGATTCCTACTTGTATTCAGGTTATGATGACTTCATTTCCTTTCTCTGTGACATCAATGGATCTAGTCCTGTAATACTGAACTACACTGGCCACGCTTGCGGGGTTTCCAGCATGACAGGCTCAGACCTGAACTTGCCGTCGGTCACAGTTTCGTTTCTCAATGGATCCAGAGTTATAGTGAGGACGGTTACTAACATAGCAAATGATGAGTATTATACTGTCAGTTGGAGTGCTCCTTATGGAGTTTCCTTTTCAATCACACCAACACAGTTTTTTATCGCAAGCGGGCAGCAACAGAGCTTAATTCTTGTGCTAAATGCCACAACAAATAGCACCTATGCTAGTTTCGGAAGAATCGGGCTCTATGGCAACCAAGGCCACAAGGCCATCATTCCTTTGTCTGTCATCTCAAAGGTAACACAAACCACCACCTAAGCAGAAGGAAATGCTGACAATTTTGCTTAACCTGGCAGATGTAGTTGACTTGTTTGTTTATTCATTTTGTTGTACCTTGAAACTACCTTTCTGTGATTAGAATGGAGTGACTAATAATTGAAAGTGTATATTATGCCTACCTATCTGGTTTAACAAAGCTGATGGCTGTAATATTTATACAAGATTTGAGTCTATTAAATATATTACCTGCTGAGTTGTAAGGCTTTGGCATCCTTAAAATGTTGATGATGATGTTTTCACAAGAGCTGCAATCTTCTACTAGATTAGCAGATCTAGTGGATCACACTCATCTATATCATAAACGAATTGATTGAGTAACCTGCAGCCCTCGTGCCTGAAAAGTTTGATACCAGAAGCCTTTTTGAAATTCTCCTCATCAGCTTCAAAACCAACACAATTGTCAACTATTAGCGTTTGCAACTCTCTTCAGCCATTTATCAGATCAGTAAGCTGCTCCCTTGGCAAATAAGATTTACCGAGATTGAGGTGTTTGATCCCTGGAAGATGGCTAACGATTGCTGTGGTGTCATCCTTCTTGATTGGATGTTACATTCAACCTCGGACAGCTGCAAATTATGCAATCATGTTACATTCAAACACAAAGATGGCGCACATTTCGAATGAACACTCAACTGATTGGAAGCAAAATACAAGTCCTTCAAGGAAGCTCCAAAAACAGGGAACTTGAGCGCAATGACAGTCTCACGACTTTGTGCGACCGCTAGCATCAAGAAGCCGGAGAAGGAGAAGCGTCGAATAGACAACTGACTTAAGAACTTGGTGGTGAAGTCTAACTCCATGCTTTGCCAACTGCTTCCTCCATGTTCTGCATCTTCTGAAGCATGAGGGACTTCTTCTGGTCTTTCAAAGTGAGATGAGATTTATGTGGAAGATGCATGTTCCTTGTTTGCTACTTACTATGTAATGTTACATTTCCAACTAAAAGGAGAAAATCGATGTGAATTGTTTCAATTTGTTCTTTAAGGAACTTCTGTTGTTCAATCCACAGCTTCCTTTTTCTTCTGGTTGGCGTAATTTCTCATTCGAACTTTTTCTTTCCACTAATGTGTGAATTACTTTAGTTAAATTAAGTAATTAAGATAGGAACTTCTGCGTTAACCTAAGGTTTCGTGTGTATTGTGACAAAGGACATTGAATTATGTTTTACGGATGGTTTACCTGTCCGATTATCACGGAAGTTTTTCATCAGTCATTTAGGTAAATTCAATGAATATTTAGGAAATTATATGGATGCTCTGCCATTATAGCGTATCCCGGGGCATTGTGAATCTAATTATTGGACTTCGAAGGATGGATCGAGGAAAGAAATTTGATATAGAAAAATGTTTTGACAAGCAACCCAATCAACATCATTATTCAACTCCTTCCCATTATAAATTTATCTCCTTTCATATATTCCGAGGATAAATTGTGAACACAAATCACCTTTTACTACCACTATTATTCAACTTAAAAAAAAAATGAGATACCATGGCCGATGGGTTATCTCCGGTTGACGTACGAGGCGACTTCGCAAGGTGTCGTTGCCCTCAGTTGCGAGATGCCACCACGAGCGGGGGAGAAAGTTGTTTTCCCATTAGATAAACAAAAAAATAAAATTATTTCACTTTTAAATAAATAGGAAGATAGAGTGACAATTAATTGTTAGGGAACCCAATTGGTTAGAGGACGACAAATTTACTACAATGATACAAATCAATTCTCAACTAGTGCATGTTCTATAACAAAACTTCTTCTACCCCTTACTAGGGTCGAGCCTGACTTTTTAGGACCCTTGGCAAAAAGAGAAAAAGGAACCATTTAAATATATTTTAATAGAAGAACTTGAAAAACTTTATATTTTAATTAAAATATGATAAACTCCATACAAAATATATTTCTTAAAATTCTTTAAAAAAAATACAACACAGTATAAAATATATTTCCCAAGTTTCTTAAAAAAGTACAATACCTACAAATAAAAAAAAACAAGTATCAAATAATCATTGAAAAATTCTAGATTTTCTAGCATTTTGAGAAGCAAAATTATCAATAAAGTCTTTAAAATCAAGTTTTTCTAACACCTCATTTTCAATGCATAAAATTATCAAGTCATTTAATCTTTCTTGAGACACAGTTGAACACAAGTGCGATTTTAATTTATCAATTTCATTTTAGAAAAACTTCTTTTTGCTGATGCTATAATAATTGGTATAGTTAATAAAACTCTATAAGCAATGGAGATATTAGGAAAATAATATAAGACTTTTACGAACTCAAGAACTTCAAAAGCTGACTTTATTTCTATTGGTAAAATACATTTGTAGTACTTGCAATTTATAAAATAAATCATCAGCATCAATATCAGATTTGTCATTATATTTTAGAACAACTTGAAGATTATCACAATACTTATGCAATCTATTATCATCCATTGAAAGCAACTTTTTAGGATTGAAGAGAAAACCAAAAAAGTTTTCAAAAATTTACAATTGTTCAAATATATTTTTTAAAGATGAAATAGTAATATCAATGATAACAAAAACATAATTAATCCTAAAAGATTCTTTAACATATTGTGAAATATCTTCATGACAATTTTCATCAAATTGTTTCTTTCTATGAGTTATATGTTTTTAAGGAAAAATAGGATCGATTTCCATTTTAGATGAAATCACTTTTGCTAATGTCATAGCAGATTGGAAAACGTCCTCCTTATATCTTTCAAAATAAGAAATCAATCATCTCAAAATCTTTATTGCAATGTCAATTTACATATCTTTAGATTGCAACTTTTGCTAACCAATTCAATTTTTTTTTTTTCAAAATGTTATGCCATATAGTCATGCCCAACAAAAATTTAAAACTTTCAAGTTCATGTGTTGCTAAAGATTCAACCTCACTCCTAGTCTTAGCATCTTCACTAACTTTTGATAATTCATATAAAACATCACTTATCTCATTTGGCTGAGTTATTATGACTGTGATCCTATTAACATGACTTTCTTATTTTGTTGTTGACAATGACTTTAGAGTTAATTAATGAATATGATCTTGTAAAATCTTCTGCCTTTTTTTATAGAATTAGCAAATAAAGTATACATGTGTTGCACAACTTCAAAAAAATTTTGGTCCCCAAGTTAGTTTTGATGTGACCAACCTAGTTAGGTTAGGTCCCGTATGGTTTAACTCTTGTGTCTAAGTGTGCAGAAACTTAGGAACACAGGAAGTCGAGCAGAAGATGCGACGGACGAGAAGGATGGCACGGGAATCGAGTCGACGGACACGGTGTGTCTGAGGGATGAGAAGTCACGGAAGAGTACACCAGCGGACGAGAATGATGCGTGCGGCAGTCCGAGGGACGAGAAGTCGGGGAGGAAGGCTGCTCGAGCATAAGGATGGAAACTGGGTTCGGATGAACCCTATTCCGGATGTCCGGATCACCTAGGCGATCGTAAGAATATGGAGCTAAAGGGAGTAGAAGAAGCTTCCTTATCTAGCCGTTGGAAGGCACTTTCAGCCAGCCTGAAGGCCCCCTGGAAGTAGCCGCTTTTAGACAATCTGAAGGCCCCATCAGCCAGGCTGAAGGCGCCTTCAGGTCGCGGTCAGCGACCATTTGAAGCAGATAAACTTTTATCTGCTCGGATAAAAGTTTATCCGCCAGGAGGCACCTTCAACCCTCCTGAAGGCGCCTTCAGGCTGACGAGATCAGGTTTCCAAGTCCTATAAAAGGTCCACTTGACCTAGGAATTAAATACAACTGAATACACAACTACTGTAATCAATTCCTAGTCTTTCTGTGAGCTGTTATAGTCTGTAAGAGGCTTCTCTGCCTATATCGAAGGAGTTTTCTAGTGATCTTTAACTGCCTTGGATTAACAACAACGTAGGTTGTAACCAAGTAACCTCTAGCCTCTTTTTGTTATTTTTATGTTGTGTTTTTCTGTTTAACTAACACTGAATCCTTGCTTATAAGTTAGCTCGAGATCTGTTTATTTTAATTTACAGGGTTTCTCGACCTCCGTCTACCGGCCCGAAACAATCTAACATAATAGCCCTTTGGCTCGGAGGAAGATCGATTAAATCTCAAACTTGATTCTTTCCTATATACTCCATTTTCTCATCGATTGTAACTTTTCATTTTTCAATAACTAAGTATCTCAATGCTTTCTCAACCGTCCAAGGTTCCTCATCGTTAACTGGGAGAATCATTAATGTCTCATTCTCAATATCAAACCTTCTCCGATGAATAATCTAATGACTACTTCTTTGTATGTTTGACTATTGAGAAATTAACTTATTCATCGGCAAATCGCTCCCACTAGATTCAGGCATTTATCATGATACTTGATTTAATTTGTTGATAAATGCAAATTATCCTCTCTCTCTATTGCAAATAAAGAAATTGTCTTATCAATTTCACCTCTTGTTGGGAACTAAGTTTCGAAAAAAATGGCATCTCTAGACTTTTTTCTAATATGATTTCATCTTGTTTCTCACCAATGAAACATAACTCTTAAAAGTATCAGAATACCTTATAAAGATACACTTTTTACCTTTGAATCCTACTTTTCCATATTTGTGAATCTTACTATAAATGTAAGCAACTAATCTCTAAGGTCCAACGTTCATATAAAGTAGATGGAATTGATTTAGAATGCACTTGGTTAAGTATATAAGTTGCAGCTAATAATGCATCTTTCCAATAAAAAATTGGTAAATTAACTTAAGCTATCATAGGCCTAACAATATCTAGAAGAGTTTGATTTCTTCTTTCATCAACATCATTTTATTGTGGAGTTTCAGGGATAATTAGCTATCTAATAATCTCTTTCTCATTACATATTATTTTAAATTGATCAGACAAATATTCACCTTTATAGTAAATGGGTAAGGTTTTAACCTTACATTATAATTAATTCTAAATTTCATTCAAATAATGATTAAAGCAATCTAATGCGACAGACTTATAAGAGATCAAATACACATAACCAAAATGTGTGAAGTTATTGTTGGGACCTAATCGTACGGCTAGATGCGATGTCTTCTTCCTACGAGGTTAGTTCTTGCAGCGGAAAACTAAACAAACAAAACTAACACAAACAAAGAAGACAAACC
>JBBPFQ011074788.1:0-10261 GCA_037974815.1 Kaempferia elegans | reverse complement strand
GAACAAAGTCATGGTCACTAAGATACCTTAAGTAAATAACAGTCTCTAAACAATTCTGATTGGGAAATCAAAGAAGGAAACATAATAAATACATTCAGGATTGGTGAATAAACGTGTTAAATAAATTAATCTACAAAACAAACAAACTAGAAATCTGCTCTACCTGAGAAGGATAATTTAACCAGAAACAGCTCGACATCAAACGTTCGTCAAAGTCAAAGGGCAAATAACTACTGACAGGAGATTAAATTAATTGAGAAGTTGAACCAACCACACTGGACCACCCTATAGTGTAGGAGGATGCCATGCCTGTACCACAAATATTGTTTTTCAATACAGCTTTCCAGAGAAGAAATTGCAAGACATCAAACGCAGGGAGAAGTGAGATGCTCTGAGCAACTAGTGAAGTTTGGTAGTTGATTCAGGCCTATATCTGCTAACTAATGAATTATAGAAGCAAAAGATTCAACAAACCAAAGGATATTTCCAAGTGAAGTTAGTTAGCATACGAATTGTCCGCAGGGCACAGGCTATTTGAACCAAATGATTCTGATAAAATGCAGAATGCTATGGAAAAAAGGGCAGTGAAAGATTAATGTTGCTATGGAGAAAAAAGGGTGACTAATTGCTAGTCAAAATTACAGTCTAGACCCGTGGATTATCTAGCATAAGGATGTGGTGACTTCGGCTTTAAAGTTTTATTGGGTCCATTTGTTAATACTACACCCATATTAGTTCAGCTTCATGAGATCATAATAGATAAACTACTACTAATGAAAAAGTTTAACTTTTTGAATACAATACAAATTACTAAAAACTGGGAGAAGTAAGCATTTGTGAAGTACATTTATAAAAGAATTTGCTAATTACAAAATTGCTTATCAGAATTCTGATTCCCAACATTTATTAGTGTAGCATAGGAAAAGAAGTCTCATATGAGATAAGGTGCAGGCATAGAGAAAGCTTAGGAGTGGATTTTTTAAGGCCAAAAGTCAAATGAATGTGACTATGCGAACATGAGAAGTGCCCATAAACGTCCAATGTTAAAAAAAAAAAAAAAAAGTGCAGCAGTAAGTCATAGGTGCTGAAATTTTGACTCTGGAATTACCTTTTATGAAATGACGCATTGCAAAGCCACCATAGTTTATAATACTATACTAATAGTTAGGTTGACAGATGAGAGTTTTGAGTCTGACTTTGCATGAAGAAACAGTAATGTGAAGGGTTGTTCCAGATGGGATTACTTTGCCTGATGTAAACTCTAGAAGAGAGGGAAAAAAACAATATTCTAGAGGCAACTCCAATCTTATTTGGAGGATAAAAAGAAGAGATATTAACTAAGCAGTTAAGAACTTAATTGAGGTCTTCTCACAAAGTTGAAATAAAATAAAGTAAAATAGAGTAACAGAGACAAACAGCTCACGCCATTGGGCTGGTGTCATTGATCAACTTGTAATAACTTCTCACAAGTTAATAGAAACACAAAAAGGTTATGTTCTTCTATAACAATGTAGACAAAGATCCAAAGGTAGTGAAACGCAAAGAGTGATCCTAAAAATCTGAAAACCAACAAATAGATATATGGTTTACCAAGAGAACAAATAAAATTACGGCCATACTTGGAAACATTAAAATTAATCCAAAACAAAGAAAATATCACAAGTATTACCATAGAATTTGGTGAAGTCCTTTATGAAAACATTGTTTTATAGATGAACAATCTTACTAGAACATTTGCAAATAAATGATGCGAACAGTTAAAGCTGTAATTCAGAAACAATTCATGGTGCAAGAACCCAATAACTCTTTATTATTAAGATCAAAATGTCACAATTTCAATTCAAAACATTGAATGGAACGTGTAATCCAGAAGAAATAGTAGGTACCATATGTGTCTAAAGGATACAGCAAGCAGCCAAGCATGCATGCCATAAGCTTGGGCAAAATTTCATAAATTGGATACACACTACGACAAATACAAGCATCCTCCTATGGGACATTCATCACTTGAATGGATTGCAACTGATCTGACAAAGCAATCACTAAGTCACCGGACTGGATCATTCCTCTGGCCTTGAGCAAAGCAAAAGTGCGGTTAAGATTGCTCTCCATGTCACCAGAAAAACTAAGACGGAAGGGTATTAGACCCCACTGAAGATTCAATCGCCTCCTCACAGATGTTGAGGATGTAAATGCAAAGATTGGACAATCAGGGCGACACCGTGATAGCAGAGAGGCCATGTGACCAGTACTTGTAAAAACAAAGACTGCATCCACTCCCAAGGTGTTTGCTGACAATCACAATTAACAGGGTCAAAAGAAGTAAACAGTGATAACGTGATGGAAGTAGAACAAATTTTCAGCAAAAAAAGTTTAATGTCATCGGATAAGAATTTCCATAAATCCCGCTGAAGTTATCTTGATTTCGAAAAATCATTCCATGCGAAGGGTCTATTAACCAGTTCGAATAATATCTTCTAAAAAAATTCAGGAGGGAAATGTTGGATACTTGAACTGATGGCTCAGTGTCACAAACATTGCTGCATGCCAGAATATAATTCTATATGCAGGCTTTAACGTGGAAGCTAGACCTAGTCACAAAGGACTACTGGCTCAGTCAGTGTCACATAGATGATTTATTCAAAAACAAAAAAGGCTCAAACATATCTATGTCAGCTAGAACGGAAGAACGGAAGGGAATGCATTCTGTCCCAGAAAATTTCTAATTTGATGTGTTTACATTTTATTCTAGATTAGTCATTTATTGCAATGTATTATTATTATTTTTATTCTAGTCATAGTCATCCAAGAAGCTAAATATGGTATTGTCCTCCTAATACCATAATCTTGAAAATACCAGGATTTAGTTAACTCATGAGTCATGAATAAGTTAGATATAGGCCAACCCATACCATTTAAGTATTAGTAGGATACCAAGTTCAATTGGAGTTAATAAATAGAGAAAGAGTACTAGAAACTAAATTGGATAGAGAAATTTCCCTTCCAGACATCCATCTGTGCTCCAGCTAATATGAAGAAAAAACACATAGAAGACAGAGAAAACTAAAGCAAGAAAATTCCAAAAAGGATGATCAGGTAGAGAAATTAGTGATTAAAAGTAACCAAGAATTACTATGAAGCAAACGTCCCTGTAAATAACAGCCATATTTCAAATGTATTGGAGTGCTTGGGAAAACATGTGAAAAAATTCACAGGGTTAACTATAAAAAATATCACGATATACCACTGGTCAATCTTCCATCTGCGGTCTGCCTGGAATTTTTTTGGCAGAATTACTAAATAAAAACTGAAACGAAAATTAAGAATATAACAAAACAAAAAAAGTCTGTACCAAATTGAAATGAGGCGCACAGTTCATGTACTATATTTGTAATTAATCTATTCAAGAGCCAAAAATAACAAGAACCAAATAGATTATAAAGAAAAAAATTAGACATTTGCACTATGCAGTTGAATGCAATAGACAGGGTTTACATAAAATGCCCTGTAACAATGTGAGGTCTAGGAAAAAGGTTAATGTGCATGGCATATACTTCCAAGGTTAAAGAATCAACTGGGCTACTGGGAAGAGATGACAGAAACAATAAATCAAGATGCTTACCCATTTTGGCAGCAGAATTGCAAATTTCCACGATGATTTTGTCAGAGAAAGAATTTGCAACAACTGGAAGCTCCATAGCCTCGTGGCGCTTCTCCTCTCTCCACCATCTTTCAATTCGTAGACTGACACTTCTCAGCACAGCTAATGCCTTATCTGGATATTGGCCCATAGCAGACTCACCCGAGAGCATCAGAGCATCTGCTCTCTGCCTAACAGCCTCTGATACATCAGCAACTTCAGCTCTAGTTGGTGTAGGATACTCGATCATGGATTCAAGAAGCTGAGAGGCCACAATTACAGGCTTGTTGAGCTGCCTGCACGTCCTGACTATTTTTTGCTGAGCTGAAGGAACTTCTTCCAGTGGAATTTGAGCACCCATGTCTCCTCTAGCTACCATCGCTCCATCTGATGCAAGAATAATGGCTTCCAAGTTTTTCAAGGAGTCAACACTCTCAATTTTTGCAAGAACTGCAATTTCTCTGAAACATGGTTTGACACATCGCATTAAAATGCATTTAAGAATTACTTAGCAGATAAAAAACAGGAGGGCAGATTAAACTCATACTTCTTATGTAAAAATATTGGAACGACCAGTTGGCACATTTATTTTTATTATGAAGTTGTTGATGAGATCCCTTACGGGAAAGTTTTCTCAATTGATCATCCTATACAAGTAACCAATTATAATACTGTACATTTTACAAGGTGCTTAGGATAAATACCTATCTCATTATCTAATCATGATTATCCCTCATCGACATTTGACTTGTCCAATAGTCTTCCCTAGAGCTAATACTCATGAGGCAACACAATCATCTCCCTGAGTATTAGGCATGTTTTGAAGACTAACATATGATCATCCACATCCCACTGGTACTTGACATTACTAAGCTACCTTTTTAGGGCAATTGATCCACTGCACAATTGCTTGTGCAATCAATCCGATATACAGACACCTACTGATTATGAAAACAAATATATGCTCTTAATTCTTACACATTCCTCATTTGAAGTTCTGACACGGAGAAGACAATTTCAAAACTCAATTCCATGGATGGAAAATAAATAAGTAGCTGAAATAATAGAGGAAGGTAGACTACTAAATAACTAATATTTAACCTCAATTTCTTTAGGGGTAAATGGTTTAGATCCATTACAATCTTAGTGAAGGTCATAAAATCCAGTTTTTGTTACAAACATGAAATGAACTGGAAAGGATAAAAATCACAAGATTGCAACATGTAAAATAAAGGGAAAAAAAGAGAAGACATTCTATTAAAGACCAGCTAAGAAAAGTTCCAGCAAAATGAAAGAGATAACAAGGAAAATTCAAAAGAGCAACAAATAATTTGATAATAACATAGAATATGGATCTACAGCCTACAATTACAAAGGGGTCTATGTGTATATATATTTGTACACAATCTACTAACTTTATATTATGTTCTCTTAGTTGTGTAACCAACACAAAGACAAACTAGTAAAGAAAAATGCAAATATTCAAGCCTGATTGCTGGCGTCAACAATCTTCCTCTTGCGCGTAACTTGTCTGCACAAGCTTGCAAAGGAATAAGCAACTGAACTATTAGATATCTATCTCATTCAAGAAGCACTGGGGATCCTACTAACCACAAACATTATCTCAAAATGTTAAACTGAATACCTGGGGAAATTCATGAAAGTATTTAGAACAATATTAAATTCTAACCAATGTACAGTTAATGAATGCTAAATGGTTATCAAAGTATCAACATTTAAGAGGATAAATTGTAGCATGCTTGACCATTTTCATCCATTTGATACCCATGGACTTATAAAATTCAGAAAAGCTTGGGGGCAGTAGTTTTTTCTCAAATCAAGGATTATAGTGGTCCAACATCTTCAGATCTTTACAAAACATAGACACTAATGTTGGCATAATTAGGAATGATCTAATGGCCTGGTTATTACTAGATTCTATAAATTGGGCCAACTTAAAATACTTGGGTTCACTACCTGTTATCTACATGGTCAGAGAAATCAAACCATAGTATTTTCTCAAGATTTTATTAAAAAAAAAGAGAAATTCTGCAACTTCTCTTCTATTCGACTTTTTCAGAAACCATGATTCTGAATATTGTTCAGCCTCACCAAAACAATGTAAATTGGCACTTATCTACCCATTTGTATCTTCTAAAAGCTGGTACAGAAAAACTTATGTTAAAAGATCTAGCTTTTGCTCCATCATATTTCATTTGTGAATGACTATCCAATGGCCGGCATAGGGCTGTCAACAACTAAGGAAAAAGATAGTAGATCAAGAAAGAATTCTCACACTGATAATTCATTTTTCAGATGGGGAAGAGTTCCACCAAACTTAATAATTATTTATAAGAGTCAGTCATACTCTAATAGATGACGTCAGTGTTGGCAATATAACATGCAGCAGGATCTGTCCAGAAAGGTATTAGTATGGTTTTCTCACTCCATAAGGTCTAGCTTAAAAATCTCTGTTATCAAAATTTGTCTGAAGATAACGAGGAATCATGTGCAAAGCTTTAGAGATGTGGTTTGAGGCTTTGAGAACCAATATAAAAATAAAGAAGAAAAATGGGAAAAAAAAAAGAGGAAGATTTTCTACTTGTCACGGCATCGTGCTGCTATATAGCTTTTGAGATGGTTAATAACTTCAGCAGACTTGACAAAAGAAACTGCGATGAAATCTACACCTTCAGAGATCCCAAAATCAATGTCAAGCCAATCCTGCACATAACAAAAGCATAAGATGATGGAGTGCAGCTTGACTAAAGATCTCAACAAGTTGAATGAATTTGATTGTTAGAAAACCTTAACGATACTCACACTCATTGAGACTTTAATGTAAAACAAAACAGCCAGCTGCATAAGTTTTATTATCATATTTTTTACTAGTTTACTTTATTGTTTCAGTTGGGAGAAAAAGGCAACCAGTAAATCTCAACAAAAGACAATTTGGACCAAAGAATAATGCTCATGTTCCTGATGTGAGAAAAATATAACATACTTGTACAATAAAGAAAAGTAAATACAATATACACAAAGAAAAGACTTTCTTAGTTTTCCTATGAAATGTAATGAAGCTAGATGATAGGATTAAATTAATAGGAATAATCAATCCTTACAAAATGGAGTAGAAGAATAGTGAAAAACATGACCAAGATGAGATGAGTTTGTGATAAAAAGTTCATACAATTAAAACCAAGTTTGATATTGAACTTGCCAATAAAGAATACAAGGCATAGAAGAATGACTGACATAATTGGAAATAATTAGTTGTCATCTATTTATGTTCATCATCGATGTGTGCTGCTGAATGATATTAGTGACATCAAACAAAGGATATTTTTCATTATAAGCTCATAAATCAATAATTACAACCAAAAACTAGGAGTACAAAGAAACCACAACAAGTGAGTGCATAACATGAACCAACCTTTGAAGATATTGTAGGAAGCATGGCATTACGTTCTCGGACTAGCCTACCATTCCTCCAGAAAGTAAGGTTTGCACGAGGTAAAAGCAGTCCAGGATCAATGCAGCGGCACTTTACATCTGGCCCTATCTTCTCAGTTACCTCAAATCTGACCATTCCTCCATCCACAAGAAGTAAATCACCAACTCTAACATCTGTAACAGGTGGAAAAACTCTCAATAGGTCTAACCAACAAAATAGATAGAACAGCAAAATATGAGTTCTTCAATCCTCAACCTTCAGCAAAGCCATCATAATTCACAATTATTGTCCTTTCTGGAAGAGGTGAATTGAAAGCTCGCACACTGAATGTCCAAATTTCACCATCCTGCACAATATATAATATGATGAGTTCCTGGTTGGAAGAGAAAGTGGAAAAAAAAAAGAGAAAAAAAAAATGAAGAGAATAAGTGCATTTATCTTGTGAGTGTACTTTAGGGAAGAAACTCGAATTCACTTGTTCAATAAGAGAAGTGGAAAGGAGAGGAAGGGCAGGTGATCCTCATATGTCTACAATGGCCTCAAATTAATGTTAAGATTTTTGTGGAAAAATATCAGAAAAGTAACTTTCATCACTTTTTTTTTATTGTCCTTTCTCTTCCATACGTCTCTTTTGAACCTTTTTCTATACCTACAAGATAACTTCTTCAGCTTCTCTTTTTTATTCCTAACCAAACAAGAGAAATAACTACTTTTTCTTCTCCTGTACTCTTTTTGGTTGGTAGGGACATCGTCTAATTTCTATTAGTTGTTATAATTTTATTCATCATTTTTGTATTTACTTTTTGGTTTATTTTAGCCTACCTTTGTTTTTATTTCTCTTGTCATTTCAATCTTTTTGAAATGCATTTTCTTTTTTACTTCGTCGTTGCTCCATATAGGAAAAAACATAAATATTTTCTTTGTAATTATCGCCTAAAAACTAAAAACAGGTAACGGAAGAACAATCAAGTCTCATATAAACAAAGTCACGGGTGAAATAATCTATGCAAACTTACTGGTAACTTAAAAATTTCGAATTTAGACATTCTGATAAAGTAGTGTCACCGCACAAACCAAACAAATTTCGTGTCCATGCATTCTCTCGACTATATAATGCAGAAGAAAGTGTCTCCTATCAAAGAGAACAAGAACCTAACCTCAGCCTTGGCAGAGGCGGCACCGCCAAGATCACCCATATGAATCTCGCTGCCCTCAGTGTCCATCATCACAGCCACAGCAAACCCTTTCTCGTCGTTGAGGCGGCGGACCTGACGGATAACTTCCCGGTGCCACTCGTGGGTGCCATGGCACATGTTGATTCGCGCGACGTTCATCCCGCCAACAGCAAGCGCCTCGATCTGCTGTGGGGAGCAGGTGGCCGGCCCGATGGTGCACACCAGCTTCGTCCTCCTAGTGCTCCGGAACCCATTCTCCTTGAGCTCCGCCTCGGTGACTGTATCTACGTCGATGGACAACGCCGCGGTACCGCCAAGGGAAACGACGCCAAGATCGGGGGAGGGGGAAGCCGCCGCGCAGATGGAGACAGCATGGCGGAGACGAGGGCATGGAAAGGGGCGGCGGAGGGAGGGGATGGGAGGATAGATTGATTGAGAGGAGGGATTGGTTGGAGTTGGGAGGAGAAGTTCGTCGAGAGGGGTTGGCCAGAGAGGTTTAGTGGGAGAGGCTCAGGCAAAGAGAAGTTTTGAGGAGAAGAGATCGTGAGAGGAAGGAAAAACATATGGAGATGAGAGGTTGGTAGAGACGGGTGGAAGGCGAAAACGTATGGAGAGGAGAAGAGATTGTGAGAGGAGAGAAGAAAGAGTTATGGCTAGGGTTTCGAGATATAAGCGAGAAAACACGCGCGCGCCAAAATTTTTTCGGCGAGGGAAAGCAAATTAATGAGTAACGACAACATTACAACGACCTCAGTTTTGATAAACCGTTGTCGTTGCCTATATACCACAACATTATAAAGGACAACGGTTTTAAAATCCGTTGTCGTAACCACAAAAACGGCGCTTAAAGACAACGTATTTTGAAACTGTTGTAATTTGCGTTGTTGATTTCAAACAACAACGGTCTAACTACAACAGTGTTTAAAATAATGTTGTCGTTTAAATTTTTTTTTATTCAAAGACAACGGTTTTAGCAAAAACCGTTGTCTTTTACAAAATTTACAACACTTTTCTGAAAACCCGTTGTCTTTAAGGTGTTGTTGTTTAACATTTTTCTTGTAGTGTTTTGGCATGATTTATCACTGATTATTTGCATTTTGCCTTGTAGGAAATTGGTACAAGATGGCTCAAGTCAAGTCAAGTCAACTAAGTCAATAATTAGGGTCAATTTGTGTTTAAGTCCTTAATTTAAGGATTAATTGGGTTTAAATTTCCTTGAACCGAACCCGGATTGGACTTAATTCTTGACCCAAGCTCAACCACATCAATCCTAAACCCTAATCCTTTGAACCGAACCCAATTTATGTTGAACCGGACCCAAATTGCATTGAACCAGCTTGAACCAAAGCCAAATCAAGGTGAACCCGGTTCAATTTAACCGGTTTATTTGAGAAGTCGGGTATAAAATAGAACTCAGATCGTGATTTCCTCTGGCAAGCACTGTAGATCGCGACTTGGGTTTTCTTCTCCGGCGAGATCGCGGCCCAACTCCTCTCCATTCAGATCTCAATTACAAGTGGATTCATAGGCGTAGTATTCCTCCAGCACCGGCGTTCATCTCCCGGCGTTTTTGGACCTCCGGCGGTGACTACTGTCGGCGACAACCAATTCTGAGTTTCTCTGTTTCCAGCTCGATTCAGAGGGTTCTTTGATTCAGAGCTTCACCTCAATTCCAACAAGCATTCAAGGGCGTTCTTGGGTGGTTGTGATCATCATCTTCTCCATCGATCCAGCGATGCTCAGATTTGGTGTCCTTAAATCCGGTTGTTGACAGTAAGGATTGTCTCAGGCGATTGGAGGTGGTTCTCTGATAACCTGAGCTCGATCTGTAAAAAATTTGATAACCGCTCGCATGTCGTGCCACGAGCGTATCAAATATAAATCTATAAGTGCCGAATATCCAACACTAAAGTAGCATAGAGATAACTCGGGTCGTCTCTCTCGCGGAACTAATGACAGAACGTTTGTTTCTAGATGTGATCAAACTGAGGT
>JBBPFQ011074683.1:0-10262 GCA_037974815.1 Kaempferia elegans | reverse complement strand
GGAAATAAGAGCTAAAAATTTTTTGAAGAGGGAAAGCAAAGCACACGAGTTCGGGGGAGAGGTTCAGCGAGAGGGGTTGGCCGGAGAGGTTCAGCAGGAGAGGTTTAGGGAGAGAGGAGTTTTAAGTCGAGGGGGGTTTGTTGAGATGGGTGGAAGGCGACAATGTATGGAGAGGAGAAGAGATCGTGAGAGGATAGATGCTAAGGAAGAAAACAAGCAAAATATTTTGTTCGGCGACAACATATGGCTAGGGTTTCGAAAGCTAAGGAAGAAAACACGTGCGTGCCAAAATTTGTTCGGCGAGGGAAAGAAAACAAGCGAAATATTGAGTAAAGACAACATTAAAACGATAACAGTTTTGATAAACCGTTGTCATTGACTATATAACACAACATTAAAAACAACAACGGTTTAAAAATCTATTGTCGTAGCCCCAAAAAAGGCGCTTAATGACAACGTTTTTTGAAACTGTTGTAAAATAGGTTGTTAATTTAAAATAACAATGGTCTAACTACAACGGTGTTTAAAAAGCTGTTGTCGTTTAATTAATTTTTAGCTCAAAGACAACGATTTTTGATAAAACCGTTGTCTTTTATAAAATTTACAACAGTTTCTTCTATAACCGTTGTCTTTATGGTGTTGTCGTTTAACATTTTTGTTGTTGTGGTTACTGATTGGAGTTATCTGGGGTTATGTTTCTAATTTGATGCATACACACTGGTTTGGATAGTATTATCACCCCTACCGGCTTCAACTCACGGCAGTGAGCACTTTCGGCCAGCCAATCCCCTTAACTGCCACCCACGCTCAAGCCTCCTAACCAATATCTGGGTTCTTTGCTGCTGGATCTGAGGTAAGTACCAAAGGTACTTGGGACTTTTGGGTGGATGATAGTTGTATGGCCGAATTTAGAGTTTGGTTGTGTTTGGACAGCAAAACCATTCTTGCCAACCACCATCTGTTTCGACTATCATTACCAGCTGTGGGCTACAGGGGATACCTTAACTTTGGCGGTAAGTTGTTAAGTTTGATACATGCTTAAGATTAATCTAACAAAGTTCATGATGGAAAGGATCAATTTCTATAACTTAATTATGGTCTGGTTGAATTTTAAATTCAAGTTAATGTGGGAAAGTTATGGAACTTAAGCTCAAATTGAGGTGAATGATTATAAATATTTAACTTCACCAGATGAATGGATGTTTGGGTTTGGAAATCCATTTGGAATAGTTGGGTAAAATCTAATAGGATAACGGAACGTTAGGTTTACCTAATCCTTTGTAGAAAGTAAATTGATTATATCAATTAAAGAGTAATCATTTGGACGGATAGAATTGGAAAATTAAGTTAAATCTGATCGATCAATTGGATAGGTTAATTGGTGAAATTAACTAAGGTTAATTTATAGATTAGGGTTATCTTTTCATTTTATATGTGATTAACTAATTGAAACACATACAATTAGATAATTACACATGTGATGTAGGCCTTTGATTTATGACGGTTTTGTGATGTGGGATTTGCTTCAGATGTTCATCATATCGAGGCAGGTATTTATTCCTTGGTCTCTATTTAGATTGTTGTTATTGGTGCATGGTTGATTTATTTGATAAGTAGGATTACTTTACCTCAAATCAATTTACTTTGTTATCCTGCTTGATACTTTCTGCTTGACCTTTGAGAAAGTCTGTTTCATATCTATACTATCTCTCTTTTAACATCTAAACTCTGTAGAGTTCTCACATGTATATTATGTAACATAGGAAATGTTATTCTGGTGGTGAGTATGCATCTAGGGTGTATATGTGTAGGGTGTTCACTATGTGAGTTAACCTGGATTAACTACTTTATGGTAGCATAAGCATTGGGTTGAGCTATTATGTGTAAGTTGATTAGTACCCTAGTGGTGATTAGTAAATCCCTGTTGTACCTAAACATACATATAGGCCTATGGGGTCTGGTAATACTGCACAGGATGTACCTATCGTGATTGGGTTATTGCATTGATCACCAAGTATGATATTTTATTGATACCTAATCGGTCTTGTGTGCATGTAGATATATGTGATGGATAGACCAAGGTACCAGTCTATATTTATGCATATCACTTGTACTATCGATGACCACGATTGATATGTATACCTGCATCATGTGCATCATACGCACTTTTGCATGTTAACAACCATTGTCTCTATTGTGGTGTGAGAGAGTCATCAGTCATGTTCGCTGGCCTCCCAGCCACTCAGGGTTAGTGGTAGCGGGGTTTGAGTGCAGCTTGTTTTGTAGAACCCTTCTTGCCCGCTTAGGGGTAGCGGTGACGGAGATGTTTGCATACAGTGGACTTCTTTGTTGTTGCTAGAGATAGCTACTCAACATCTTGCCTGACCGGCCACTCAGGGGCAGTGGTAGCTAGAGTCATGAGGAGTTGTCATCGTCCTACCACCCGATCACACAAATGTTATGATGATTGGAGTATAGTGTAGAAGTGACACATATATTGCATATGCATGGATGACGCATGACGCATGTTACATATTGTGGATACTTTTGAGGATATGCCTGTAATATGTTGCATTTACTTTTGATATGTTTGTTGCATATGATTGTCATGTTTTATACATGTCATATTTATTTCATATACCATTTAACATGATTTGTACATATGCCATAGATAGTTTTGTTATTGATACCTAGGGGTGTTTTTGTAAGACCGTTTTGGGCCATTAGACGGAGGTTGATAACCTGCAAATTAAAAATAAAAATATCTCGAGCAAACTTAAAGCAGGGATTCATGTTAGTTTGACACAACAACTAAAATCAACATAAACTGAAATAAATAAAGAGGCTTCGATTTACTTGGTTATAACCTAGGTGGTTGTTAATCCAAGGCAGTTAAATGACTCGCTAACAATATCTCCTTTGTTGCAGGTGGAGAAACCTCTTACAATCTCTTACATCTAAGAAAAGACTAGGAAAGCACTATAGAAGTTGTGTACAGAATGAATGAATATTTCCTATCTCTAGGAGCTTTTCTATAGCTCCTGAAAAAGCTATCCCATGGGCTGAAGGCGCCTTCAGTGTTGTCCAAGGCGCCTTCGATGGATAAAGTTTTAACAGATAAAACTTTATCCCTTTGCATCAACGATCGCTGACAGGCCTGAAGGCGCCTAGAAGCACCTTCGGTGGGCGCCTTCTGCTACATATGCGGGAGGCTCCTTTTGTTACTTGGAGGCGCCTTCGGCAGGCACCTTCGACAGTGTGAGGGCGCCTTCCAGAGCCTACTTGTCAACTCCAAAGTTGACTCTTCCACTTCCGGTCGACTCCGATCGCGTGGATGATTTCGGACATCCGGAATAGGGCTCACCCGAACCCATGGTCCATCTTTCCTCCTCGAGTAGCCTTCTTCCCCGACTTTTCGTTCCTCGGACCGCCGCGCGCATCCTTCTCGTCCACCGGTGTACTCTTCCGCGACTTCTCATCCCTCGGATGCACCAAGCCCGACGACTCACTTTCTGTGCTGTCCTTCTTGTTTGCCGCATCTTCCACTAGACTTCTTGTGTTGCTAAGTTCCTGTACACTTAGACACAAGGGTTAGACAACACATGACCTAACCTACCTTGGTTGGTCACATCAAAACTAGCTTGGGAATCAACAATCTCCCCCTTTTCGATGTGAACAACCCTAGTTAAGTTAGGATAAAAAAAATAGCAATAATATAAAGAACAGTGAAAAACAACCAAGGGAAAAGATTTATAATTTTAACTCTATCCCTTAGACTTAACATTTTCTCCCCATTTGATTACATTAAAAATGAGGGTTAAAAATTATTTTAAAAAATAATAATTCTTTAGAAAATCGTTTAACGATATTAAAAAAAACTTAACTTTTAAAATCGATAAGTTTTTGAAAAGATTTTAGATAAATTTTCACATAGTTAATTTTTGACAAGAAAAATTCATTTTTAGCAAAAAAATTTGAAACATTTTTACTAAGTTTGGTTTAGCATTTTAAAAAAATGAACAAACATGTAAGTAAACAAATTTATGAATTATGCAACATTTGTAGTTAAACCATTAAAAATTAAGAAGTCTAATTTAGGCATGATTTGGGAACCCAATATAGGTTTCTTCCTATAATGTTGATCAAAACTTTCTTAAGTACATATTTTGAAGAAATTCTCTTAATCTATCTAGAGAGATAGCAATAAAACCAACATAATTTTGAATTTTGAAAATTTCTAAACCTATCTGAACATGCATGGTTTTCTATTTCTTTAATTTTTTTCTTTTAAGTTTTCATTTTCTGATTTTAATTTATCAAAATCAGGCAATAGACAGGATATTGCTAAGACTCTCTTCATTTCTAAATTTTCTTTTTCCAATTTTGTAAGGTCTCAAGTGAGCATTTTAATAAAATGAAATGACTGACTGGGAGTTAAGGAACATGTCTGACTTACCTTTTGAGCTAAGTCTCCCCCTCCATTGTAGCTTTCTTCTGAGGAGGGTCCTTCCCCTTCGTCGAGGCTCTCTCCCCCTGATTCGCTGCATTCTTCGGATGACTCTCCCCCTGAGTCGATGCTCATATCCGAGTTCCTTTCATGGCTTGCCATCAACGGAAGTCAAGAGAATGCTTCAACTCTGAACTATGATGAGGATTCGTCGCACATCGCTCTTAAAATTTTATGCTTTGTTGGCCTTCTTTGTTTCTATTTCTCCTTTTTGAGTTTTGGGCAATTGTCCTTGATATGCCCTTCTTCGTGGTAGTTGTAGCACTCACTTTCCTTTTTCTTTCTTTTCTTTCATGCGACTGATGAAACTTGTTAGATTTAAAATATTTATTTAAACTTCTTACCATAAATGTTTTCTTCTATTGAGAAATCTGACTTGGGTTCATCCTTCCTCGTTGCCTTTAGAACCAGGTTGAATTCTTTGTTTTGAGCTACATGTCTAAGCTCATGAACTTGGAATGTCGAAAACAGTTCTTCTAAACTACTTTTATCTAAATCTCTAGATACAAAGTAAGCTTCAACTAAACTAGACCATGTTTGATTTCTTGGAAATGCATTTAAAGCGTACCATAGTGAATCTCGGTTGCTTACCTTTTTGCCGAGAATTGTCAGCTCAGTGATGAGTTCCTTTAGCTTTGTTTGTAGCTGTGTGACCATTTCACCAACTCGTAAATTAAGATTTGTGATCTAATTCCGGAGCAGGTTAAGTCTCGCGAGCTTTGCTTCATTTGTACCTTCGTGAAGCTATAGGAATTTCTCCCAAAGTTCTTTTGCCGATTGGTACTCTGCGATTCGACTTACTTCCTAAGGTGGTAGCGCGCTGAGTAGGTGGAATTCCACCTTTCCATTTGCTACAAACACAACTTGTTCTTTATTTGTCTAGACTTCTATTTCTTTTAGTTCTCCATTGTTATCGTTCGGTGTTTCAAAACCATTTTTTAGAATTAAAAAGATACTAAAGTATGTTTTAATGAATACTTCCATTTTTCTTTTCTATTATCCAAATTCTCCTTCAAACTTCAGTGGATGGATGCTTGTTTAACCCATTTCTTTTTGTTGCATCAATTGGCTGTTAGTCCTTCTGAGACGAACCTTGCTCTGATACCACTTGTAAGACCATTTCAGGCCGGTAGACGAAGGTCGATAACCTGCAAATTAAAAATAAAAAATATCTCGAGCAAAATTAAAGCAGGGATTCAAGTTAGTTTGACACAACAACTAAAATCAACATAAACTGAAATAAATAAAGAGGCAAGGGTTTACTTGGTTACAACAGAGGCGGTTGTTAATCCAAGTAAGTTAAATGGCCCGCTAACAGTATCTCCTTCGTTGTAGGCGGAGAAGCCTCTTACAATCTCTTACAGATCAGAAAAGACAAGGAAAACACTATAGAAGTTGTGTACAAAATGAATGAATATTTCCTAGCACCAGGAGCAATTTTATAGCTCCTGGAAAGGCTATCCCGTGGGCTGAAGGTGCCTTCAGGGTCACCAAAGGTGCCTTTGGTGGATAAAGTTTTATCTGTTGAATAAAACTTTATCCCTTTGTATCAACGGTTGCTGATCGGCCTAAAGGCGCCTTCAGGCGCCTGGAGGCACCTTCGGTGGTTGTCTTCTGGAGGCGCTTTCTGCTGGATATGCGGGAGGAATTGAGAGGCGCCAGGAGGCGCCTTCGGAAGTGTGAGGGCACGTTCCAGAGCCTGATTGTCAACTCCAAAGTTGACAGCTCCACTTCTGATCGATTCCGATCGCATGTGTGATTTCGGACATCCGGAATATGGCTCACCCGAACTCATGTTCTGTTCTTCCTCCTCGAGTAGCCTTCCTCCCCGACTTCTCATCCCTCGGACGCACCGAGCCCATTGACTCGCTTCCCATGCCGTCCTTCTCGTCTATCGCATCTTCCGTTCGACTTCTTATATTCCTAAGTTCTTGCACACTTAGACACAAGGGTTAGAAAATACATGACCCAACCTAACTTGGTTGGTCACATCAAAACTAGCTTGGGGAACAATAGTTATAGATCATTGCCATGTATGTGTTAGTCTGGTACTAGTATACATTTTAATTTTGTGTCAGTTGTGATTATACTCTTATTCCATTGAATTTGCATATCTTTGATCTCTTTATTTTATATAACATGCACCGTCTTATCTATTGCCCGTTGAGTGACCCGCACTCACCTCCCCTTGCATGTTTTTCCTATTTTCAGATATTAATATATAGTTGAGATTGAGTCGTTTGGTTAGCCTAACTGTCGATCCCACATTCTTGCTTAGGGCAGTTGTTTCTATCTTTTTGCTTTGCTTTGCTTTACATTTACTTTTGTTATTTAGATTTTAGTCTAATTTAGTATTGTAATAATTGAACTTGAACTTTGGATTTAGCTTTTGGGCTCGTGATTATCCTATTCGAGTTTTGGGTATGCTACCCATGCTTTCCGATGTGTTTTTATGGTTCCAGCCGAGTGGCTATCGATTTTTGTGTTCCGGCCGAGTGGGCTATTGACT
This sequence comes from Kaempferia elegans, assembly GCA_037974815.1. NCBI lineage: Eukaryota > Viridiplantae > Streptophyta > Magnoliopsida > Zingiberales > Zingiberaceae > Kaempferia > Kaempferia elegans. Next base: position 3,246 of record JBBPFQ011074683.1, on the reverse strand, counting down.
TTTGTGTTACGGCTGAATGGATCGTCGACCTTGGTTAGTAATGTGTTTTTATTTTATTTCAGTTGTGTGGGTTATATTATACTTATGTGGTTGTGTGTTTTGTTCTGGCCATGTTGACCAAGGATAAAGTGGTTGTATTGGCCATGTACAAATGCTTCATATTGTCATAGTTAGCGGGTAAATGCTGCCCAATTTTTGTTGGACTAAGACTCTTCTAGGGCATGACAAATAAAATTAAAAAAAAATTCAAACTAATTAAACTCGAATTTGTTAAAGTTCAGTAACTTATTATTTAACTGGATTCATAATAAAATTAATCAACTAATAAATTAAATTATCAGCCTTGATCATATTTACTTGTAATACAAAAGTATGTTAAGAGCAATCTTATTAATCTTATGTTAATAATTCATAATTAATCTAAACCTAACTTAATGAATAATTAAACTTAAAACATAACTCAAAATAAAATTTAAACAATAAATTTAATTAATTAAACATAATTAACTTAATAATTAATCAAAATAAATAATTAAACTTAATTAAATAAACTTAATCATCTTAATAACTATTTAATCTTAACCTAATTAATAATCAATTAAAACAATAAACTTATAATTGAATAAACACAATAATAATTATTAAACTAAAACAAATTAAGTTGAAAATCTAATTTAACTTAATAAAACAAAACTTAATGAATAATTACAACTAATTAACTAAATTCTCTATCAAATACATAAATAATTAAACATTAACCCAATTAATTAAAACTAGTTAAATTAATTAAAACTCAACTAGTTTAAACTTAAGTAAACTAAACTCAAAATAAAATACTTAATACCCTAACAACTTAAATAATAAACAAATTAATATGCAAACTTAATAAACTTAATTTATTTACATTTAAAATTAATAAATGTAAATTTAAACATAATTAAATTTAACTCAAAATTAAATAATGAATAATAATTAATCAACTAAACAATTAAGTTAAAAGTTAATTCTATTAAGACTAATTAAATTAACAAACTAATTAAAACTTAACCAAATTAATTGAACCTAATTAAATTTAACTTAAAAATTAAAATAAAATTAATTTTACTCAATTAAAGCTTAAATAATCAGACTTAATAATTAAACATCATTAAAATAACTAAAAATAAAATTAACTTTATCAACTTAATAATAAATTGAACTTAATAATTAATAATAAACTTATGAATAAATATACTTAATTAAGCTAATTAATTCAATAATTAAACAATAAAGTTAACTTAATAATTAATTATTAAATAATAAAATAATTAACATAATTAATTAACTTAATTAAACTTAATCAATTATATAATAAACTTAATTAAATTAAAAAAACTTAAAAAATAAACTTATCGTAAAACATAAACCTAAATTAATTAAATATAAATTTAAACTTAATTAATTAACTTAATTTAAATTGATTTAAATAATTAAATAATAAACTTAATTCAATAAATAAACTTAAACTTAATTAATAATTAAATATTAAAAACTTAATTAATTGAATTTGACTCAAAATTAAAATTAAAGAATGAATAATTATACTTAAGACCAGATGTAAGATGAGTTTACGTGGATGACTATATTAGGCACAGAGAAAGTCTGTTTGGAATATTCTGATAGTGAGAGTTGATTGAGAATTAATGTAAGATATGACAATAAAATAATAAGTGTTATTAGATGAATAACCTTATTGAATTTTTTTGGGGAATTTTTAAAAATTTTATATGATTTAATTGGAGCTTGTACGACGAGTTTTACGAGGATGAATATATGAGGTTTAGAGAAAGTGATGTGTGCACATTATGTATATTTTTATGCATTATTTCACACACATCTACTTGTATTTCATTGCATATAATCTACATTTATTGCACCTTATTTTATTATAATGAAATATTTCCATATATTTTGTGCGGATATCTACTCTTTGCTCGATTTTCATGACATGACGTGTTTCGGAGCAAACATGGAGCAAAAGACGAGGATTTCTAGTATTATGGGCCAGTGGGTGCCCGTGCGCGCCTTGTGATGAAGAATATGAAGGCATGCCCAAATCTGTCCAACCTGTTGACCGAAACTAAAATTAGCATAATTTCTTGCTCGGCTGGAGAGTTTTGGTCTATGAATACACAAAACAAAGCTAACTTCAAGCTCTACACATTAGTACAGGTTTTATTGCATTTCCAGATCCAAGCTCTGAGGGGTCGTGCCTTTTATGGACGGTCGTGTGAAATCCAGGCTACAGCGCGGACCGTTAGTAAAATGACCATAATTTTACGCTCGGTTGGAGTTTTGGGGTGATTCAAGTTGGAGAATTCAGAGAATTTCATGATATACAACTTTTATTCAGCCGAAAATATCCCCACATGGCCGTGTGACAGACCGTGTAAAACAGGGCAGGCCTATAAAAAGGGGATTCCCCCCCCCCCCCTTTTCTTCTATCTTTGGCTTGTGGGCTCCACTCCTTTCGTTGGAGAAGGGTTCTACCCCTTGGGAGAACCCTAGATCTTCTTCCAAAGGGTACTCTAGTAATTGTCCATCATCCAGAGCAAGGAGAGCAACCGAGGAGACCGAAGTTCCAACAATAAGCATCCTCTTTCCTTCATCTTCTTGTATTCATCTTCAGATTGCTTTGATCTATTGTCTCTCAGTTCATAAACTCCTTGTATGGAGCAAATCTATGATTCTTATGACATATGGAGCATTTGTGATGTGCATTAATGTAAACTCTTTGGATATGTTGATTTCCTAGTTCAATGACATGTTTATGTCTTGTTCTTGTTCGATGAAATACTTGAGTGAAAGTTGTGTGCTTGAATATTTCATTTGATTGAACAAGTGTATAGATAGGTCATTTCTATATATAGGGGTGCTCTAGTTTAAAGTGGAAAGGCCTTGGTGATGGAGGGTATCTCTCCTCTCATCTAGAGTACTCCCTCTTAAGAGAGGACAATTCTATGCATAGTTGATCTATGTACTTAATGAATTATACATATTCAATGATAGGAAGAGTTTGTTTTAATTTAGAGACGTATGACTGGGGAACCCTAGTGACAGTGGTAATCCTTTAACCAGACTCTCTAAGTTAGCTATTCTTCTTGTTAGCATTTGAATGATACAAGTAGGGTATGTAACGTCCCGAAAATCCTGAAAATAATTTTAGAAAGATCGTGGTATTTTTCTGAATTTTTAGACTATTTTTAC
>JBBPFQ011074573.1:0-10262 GCA_037974815.1 Kaempferia elegans | reverse complement strand
ATAATATTAATATAAATATAATAATAATAATATAATATAATATATTAATAATAATATTAATAATATTTTATTTTAAAAAAATTAATCAAATATCAATTTACAAAAATGTGTAGGGTTGAATCATGAGTAATACAGTAAATGTTAAACTAAGTCATACACTAAAACCTCTAAACGAATAAGTTTTGATTGTATTACCTAAATTTGAACCAAATAATATTAGGTTATATTTTATTCCTCGTAACCTTGGTTATAACCAAAGTTATATATGATAACTTGAACCAAACATACCCTTGAGGTCTTATAAGTTGGACCCCATACATCACTTGTAAGGCAACAAAAAAAAAATTGAGATCAGAAAATCTCAAGAAGAGAATTGGAAGCAACTCGTTTATACACAATTCCATATTTTGCAGTTTAATTCTCCTTGAACATAATATTATTTAAGCCTGACCTTTTTCATATACTACTTTTCTAGTCCTTAGTTTTCTAACAATTATGCTACTCAAATTAGTAACATTTTGTTTTTTGTTCTGATTGAGGATCACATTTTCTCATGACCTGGATGAGTTAATGGGTTCTAGTAAGATAAGAAATCTGGTGCAGGCTTGGGTATCCAGTGAATGATACTGTCATAAAATGCTTTTAAGACTAACTGGGCCCAACTGCGTAGCGTAAACTCTCAATTACCTCAATTGAAATGGATATTCCACAGGGATTTTTGAGAATAGCATGTGGCTTATGATCCTCGTGCAAGGGAAACTAAAGATAATAACTTAGGTATAATGCGGAGATGCCCCATTGGCTGGATTACAATCATACTGTTGATGCCTTGACGATGACATGTTAGACATGTGAGACTCAAAATCTTGTGCTGAAGCATATATCATCAAAATGCAATTATAAACTATTGTTAGATATAGTGTGTATCTTGTCGGTAGTTGCCCTTTTCCCTTTATTTAAGTATATGTTGAAAACTACAAAGTGATTTTGTTATCCCTTTCTGTTTTCCTTGTTTTCTGAATCTAAATTACAAAGAGCGATAAATGTTTCGTAAGTTCTCTTATCTGACACTTTCTGCTTCATTGAATTATGTGAATTTCAGCATTTGTTAGAAGCCATTGTTCCATTGATAAAGGAAAAAGAGAAGTTATTGCAAGATTATGAAGATCTCAAATTGAAACTTGATCGAGAATATGATGAGCATGCAGAAAATAAAAGAGGTTTCCAGCAGGATAATGAGATGCTTGTGGCACTCAATAATCGGATCAAAGAGTGTGTTTGGTTTCCTTGCATCTACACTTTTTATTTCCTGTGTTGTTTCTTTAACTAATAACTATGGTCTAATACTTAATCTTAGATACCTTGACTCAAAGAAAGTTGATAAATTAAAGGACTTGCAAGAAAGGCACACATTATCTGAATCACAACTGCAAAGATGTGATACAAGGAAGCAGGAAATTTCAACTGATTTGAACAAGAGTAAAGAGTTAATGAGAAATCAAGATCAGCTGAAAAGAAACATTGATGACAACTTGAACTATAGGAAGACAAAAGCTGATGTAGATGAACTTACTCATGAAATTGAGAGCCTAGAGGAGAAGGTACTATCTATTGGCAGTATGTCCAGTCTAGAAGCGGATCTTAAAAGGCATCTGCAGACAAAGGAGAGACTTCTTTCAGAGGTAATATGTTCTCAAATTAGTTTCCCGCTTTATTGCCAATTAAGTATTTAAGCTTCAAGAATCAATTACCAACTGAAATATATCCACTTATTATTATCATCAAATTAATTGCCCATCTGTCTTTACCTTCCCATTATGCATGCTAAATGTCAATATTATTGCTAACTATTAAATGGGTGACTTTGCGTACTTCTAGTAATTGTTATTCTCGTTATAATTTATTCATGTAATTCCCACCTCATTAACTTTTTTTAATGCTCATATTTATCCATATACAGATATTTTGTCTGTGCATTTGATTTCCTCTTTATTTTATTTTATTTTAATTTAAAATATTTTTATTCTTTTTAATATTTTGCCATTCTGATTTAATTTTTATATATAATTATGCGACACTATTTAATTCTTTATTTCAAATAAGTAATTATTTTAATTATTAAAATTGATTAGTTCTTATTTTGTATTTTATTTGTTTACTTTTGAGTAAATTGTTCCCGTGAATTCAATCTAACTAAAATATTCTCTATGTTTATGTGAAGGGGAGCCTTGATGTAATAGTAAAATTGTTGCCTTGTGACCTTGAGGTCACGGGTTTGAATTCTGGAACAACCTTTGTAAAAAAAAAATAGGATAAGTCTGCGTACAATGGATCCGTCCCCGGGATCTGCATGGCGGGAGATTCATGCACCAGACTACCTTTTTTTTTTATGTAGATTTTACATATAAAGTGTTTTTTGGAATTGGTAAATTAATTTTGTGCCACTTTGAGCCCATGCAATTTCAAGGTTGACCAGTTGAGAGGAAAAATGAAAAAAAGAACTTTAAGATTTGTTTTAAATGTTTAAATTATGAGAGATAAATATAGCCGAGTTATTAAATCTAATAAATTTATTGATGACAATAAAATCATATTAAAAATTTAAATCTAATGTTAAAAAATTATTCATTTTTTACACTTAGTGTGCAACACACAGGTCATTGTCTTGCTCCTGTATTAAAATTACTTTAGGATATTTTTTTTTTCTTTTTGTGTTTATGTTTTTGTGTTTTTTTAGTTAGATAACCTCGAGTTTTACCTACTAATTTTCTAGTATCTTATCATGGTAGGTTTTGCTCCAGGTTTGAAAATGGGCGTGTAATGGGCAGTGTCTAACAATTTGTCTAATGCATCTATTGCTTCTAGTGTAAAACATGCAAAAGAGTCTTTCAAATGAAAAGACAAACTTATATAAAAGATAAAAGTATTATATTTACAATCACATTTAATAATACAAGCACTGTGAGAAAATAGTGTGAAGCATGCAAAAGAGTCTTCCAATTAAACAGAAAAGCTTCTAAAAATATATAAAATATATTGTAACTAGAATCACATTTCATAATGCAAGAACTGTGAGAGAAAATAGGCAGTATATAAAACTGGTTTAATACACCCTGAATCATGTACATTTACAAGTACCGGTATAGAGCTGTAGAATGGAAGAATTAGAAATACATAAGTATGAATCCTTATTGATTCCTGAAAATGGTTAAGCAAATTTCTTATACTGCTGATATAATTCTCTATAGAATCTTTTACGTCAATGCTTAGTAGGATGTGAGACTGATGATAATTATGTGTTCTATATTCCTATGAGCAATATTTTACACATTGTATTTGATTAAATTAAGGTAGTAGTTCATTGAAGTATTAGACTCGCTAGAAGAGATAAGACCTTGTGAATGGTATAAAAAAAAAGAAAGAATGGTGGTTGCAATAACAACATTGCTTTTAATGGCTGTATTTTCACTTATTGTGCAATTTCTCCTGCTAATCATGTTTTATCTTCCTAATTCAAATAGGCAAATCATTGGTCTTGAAATAAATGGTAATTCTATATGTAATTGTTTATCATTACAATAATCAATTATCCTAAATTTTTACTGTTACATCGACAGATGAACCGGTGTCATGGAACCCTATCTGTCTATCAAAGTAACATATCAAAGTACAAGATCGACCTTAAACAGGCTCAATACAATGATATTGATAAGAGATATTTCAATCAACTGATTCAACTTAAGGTATACATTTCTTTTGATGTTGTTATTTCAGTTTACATTCTTCAAGTGCATTATAATCATTACTAATCAGTTTACTTGCAGACAACGGAAATGGCAAACAAGGACCTTGATAGATACTACAATGCGCTTGATAAGTAAGCACTTTGATCTTATCATAAGTTAGTTTCCTTGGTACTTTGTGATTGACAATATAGCCAACCGCCATTGACTTGAATATTGTGATATAAGCCTCAAACTACCTTTGTTTTATGAAACTTTCTGGTGGATAATTCATGGGGGATCTCGTGGAGCGTCATAATCTTAACCAACGAAATTCTATCAAACTTATCATGACTTAATTACTTGTATATTCATGGTTAGCATTGCATGTCCACAACTTTTGTTATTGTATCCTATAGACAAGAGATGCCTTTCCAAAATCAGAAGTTCATGAGATGAAAGTACAAACTCTGTGAGATGCACCAACAAACACCAGAATTTTGGTAGAGGCAGTGTTTAATTGGTATAGACAATTGTGCATTTATCATGCGTCAGTGAAGCTATTTCCCCCCCCAAAATAAGCCATGGCATTATGTGTGCCACTTATTTCAAGAAGTTTATGCTTTCATTGTATATTGCTGAGTCTCTAAAACCTATGCGGCTTTTGGTTACGTCATTATTAAACTGTGCTTGTCCCAACTATTTGGACTTGACTACATAAATTTTCTATTTCTATTGACCCATATAATAAGATTTAGTTTCATGTTCATGGGTTTTGACAAATATGATGTTAGCTATCTAGGCCTAACAGAATCCTTTATCTTTTATCATCTGGACTTGGGACTCATTGGCAGTTTTGGCAAGCAAACATATATGTGACCCTTATTAAGTTTTAAATTGGACTGTAAACTAGTTATATTTTTTTTCTTAACAATGTCAACACATGCTAATAAGATAATTCACATCTATCACATAATGACTATTCAAATGGCAATAAGATATAATCTTTTATGACAACTGATGAATGGAACATATAAACTAAACATTGATGCACAAATTTGTTTGCCTTTATGAAGGGAGGTAAGATATAATCACACTTCAATGAATTTCTGACATTCCTTGTCTGTTATGAACATTAAGATACAATCATGGGACCTTCTATTGTAGACTACTGACTGGCCTTTGGTAGCAGGTTCAATAATAATTAGGTCAAATCAAAGGTTTTAGAAAAAGTATGCATTACTTGTAATTGAGTCGCTGCATAGTGTATATGAAATATTTAAAGACATCCACAATGTATATAAATTCATTTTTGCCTGTAGATTATTTAACATTAATTTTATTCGTAAAAAATGCATTTTAATCACAATTTTTTTAAACCTACTTCATAATAGTACAATATGCAAAGACCCAACACCACCTAAGCCAAACCTAGAACAAAATTTAATTTTCTAACATTTGTCTACAAAGCATGTAGTGTGATCCATGCAAGTAGTTCCAACAATTTATATGCAAAATTAATAATCTTTTTAATAAATATTATCAAGGTTGTTGAATCGAGCTTCAAAGTGTGAATTATCTTGCTGATTTTGTGACTATTGTATTGAATTGTGACATTCATGTATATTTTAAATAAAAAAAATATCTTTCTAAAATTTATAAAAGTGTTAGATTTAACATAATATGATTAATAAAGCACATTGTTACAAATAATAAAATTTATTATAGAATTAAAGATCCTAATATAGATAAAATTTGAAATATAGATAAAATTTATACAATTGAAATATAGATAAAAAATCGTTAAAAATAAATATCATAATCACTCCTTATCCCCATTTGAGATGTCATCATCCTCATCTTGATGGCATAACAATTTTCTTCTTTTTCATCTTCAACTTTTTTCTAAATAATTGTATTTACCTACAAAGGTAAGATGCCTTAATGTCTTGGTTAACAGGTTATCTAGTCATCAATGTCAGTTGCTAAGGATGAGGGCTGGGAGATATGGGCATCTTATTGTTGAAGAGATTTGAATAATAAGGGAGGGTTGTTGCCTATGGAGGGGTGAATTGCTATAGTGGAAGATGCTGGAAGAATATAGACATCGATTAATGTTGCAGAGCATGAGAGCCAAGAGACTTCTGCGAATCAACGTTGATTACTAAGGGAGCTCAAGGAATACAAATGCCAGTGTTGGCATCCTCTTGTCAATGATTGATTATTGAGGACAGGTGTTGAAATATGTCCTTTGGTCCACAAGATGCATCAGGAAGAAGCCACTAAAGCGTCGAACAACTCTGATCGCTTGAGAGATGTTCATTGATGGTTTGAGATAACGAGCCACTGTTGAAGAAACAACATTTGATGAATGAAGGGTCATAGACAATAAGCCGTCATCGAAGTAACCTTTGGTAAGCAAAGAGTCGAAGACAATATGATGTGTGAAGGATTGAAGATGAATCATCGAGTAGAATAACCTATGAGATTTTTCAAAGCCGAAATTAATTGTGGAACAAATTATTTACCCAATTACATTTAATTAATGGATAAGTTCAAGAATCAGTTGATTAACGTTGAATCAGGTTGGAATTTTATTGAATCAAACTGATTTTTGACACAAATGATTCCCCTAGATGGTTTGAATCAATTTGGGTGCAAGTCCAATTAAATTGTGCCATTGAATTGTGAAACATACAATTTTGATAACTATGAACATAGTAATAAAGTTCTCAGTTATCCCACTTATTCCCTCTGTAAAATAACTTTTGCATTATTGGTTTATATGACATTATAAATGATTTGTTTATTTTCCGCAGCTGTTCATTAGCATTCAAAATTTTTGCTACTAAATTTTATGTAAAACTTCACTTCGATGCAACATCCGTCCATTCTGAATCACCTAATGTCATTCCTTTGCACTCATGAATAGTTTATAATTGGGCTCCAATTAGCTTGTGTCTGTTTGAGAGGAGGAAGAAGGGAAAGAAAGAAAAGAGTGCCTGTTGGAAGGGAAGAGAGGAAGGGAGGGGAGAAATTTCCTTTGTTTTGTCTCCTTGAAAAGAGAGGAATGGAATCATAAAGTTAATCATTTCCTTGTATGGTAGCCAAGGTTCTAAACTTAGAATCTTGGTTAAACCTTTAAATTTTTGTCATTCCCAAAACATGCAGGGTTAAGCAGGTCTTTTCAGCACTTTCCCTTTTTTTCCTTTCCTCTTCCACCCACTTTTGGAAGGAAAGAAAGGTAAGGAAAGAAGCTTCAAATTTTTCCTTTTCCCCCCTTCTTGTTCTTCTACCAAAGTAGATAAGACTGCCTTTCCTCCTCCCCTCCATTTATTTGGGTACATTTCCCAAGTAGAGACAGCATTAAAGATTAACTAAACCTGTCATCTGACTCTTCTTCTTTCAGTATTCATAAACTATGTTGTAAACTGTTGGTTTGGACTTTGGGATGCCAAATTGAAGATGAAAGAAATATTTGATTGCACATGGATATATGATATACTGAAGCTCATATATATGTTGGTATGCACAACTGCATGGACTTTTTGTAAGTAATGGTCAAGTCAGATTTATATAGACTGACTGAGCCAATTGATGATTGAAGCAATCAAGAATTTGCTTGTGCTCTTTATGGCTGTTTAATCTTTTATAAAGTGCATATTAATCCAATTACCTAATAACATCAACAAAGCATATCACTCTTTTGAGGTTTGAACCACTGGATATGGAAATGCAGCTATATGGATGGCTTAACATGACACCTGCCCATCAGAAAATACTTGAATGAACTTTTCATTTTATGTGAAGAAGACAACGATGTTGACGCGATAATCCAACTCAGGCTATCATTTGCAATGCCTTAGATGTTTTCCTTTTTGTAATGTTTAACGACATGCAATGCATCTCCTTTTGACAGTTTGATCATGACCATTTTCTCGTTCTCTATGATACATTTGTTAAACTGCACTTGCATGCCACACCTCTCTGTGCCAATGGTTTTGCACAATGAAAGAAATTAGAATTTTAGTTACTCTCCTATTGCTGTCTGTATTTTTTGTTTCCATAGCGTTAGCTTCCTAGATGATAAACTATTTTCTGTCACCAGGGCACTCATGCGTTTTCATACAATGAAAATGGAGGAAATAAATAAGATCATAAAAGAATTATGGCAGCAAACATATAGGGGCCAGGATATAGATTACATTAGTATCCATTCTGATTCTGAAGGTGCTGGGAGTCGTTCATACAGCTACAGAGTAAGGACAATAATATTAATTAAAAGATTAAGCAATAATTATAATCTGTGGTGATTATTCAGGTCCTGATGCAGACAGGAGAAACCGAGCTTGAGATGAGGGGAAGGTGCAGTGCTGGTCAGAAGGTGATTTCTTTTATTTTGCTGTTATTTATTTTTGTATGTTGTTTTATAGATGTCAAATTTGATCACTGATTGACAAATTTGGGAAAGAAATATACTAGTATTCTTCAATTGCATAACTACGTTTCATTTTGTCTAGTTTGACAATTCGGATAATTTTGCTTATCTTATGTTGATTTGTCAGGTTCTTGCTTCTCTTATCATAAGATTGGCGCTCGCTGAAACATTTTGTCTAAATTGTGGAATACTTGCACTGGATGAGCCAACCACCAACTTAGATGGGCCAAACGCTGAAAGTCTAGCTGCTGCTCTCGTAAGGTAATTTATCATCACGGAAGCGATAGTAGTTATACCAATGATAAGTTGCCACACTAATAAATTCAATCATTGCTTGATTCTCAGAATCATGGAAGACAGGAAGGGTCAAGAGAACTTTCAGTTGATAGTCATTACACATGATGAAAGATTTGCTCAGCTGATTGGTCAGCGCCAGCATGCTGAGAAATATTATCGGGTCACAAAGGACGAACAGTAAGCTTAAATGGTTGCTTTTTCTTTTCAGACTTTTGCTTTGGTGTTCTTCCTCTGCTAATTTAAACTGTCTGGTTCCAGTCAACACAGCATTATTGAAGCTCAAGAAATTTTTGATTGATTTTGTTGCGTCAATATGGAGATTATTGGCTTACAAAAAAATCTCTTAGTTGAATGTTATCAGTCGTCCTATCTCGAAACAATTTACAGATCAGCTGAAGTGAAACAAAGACCAGTATCAAGGCTTTTTTTTTGGATCGGTGAGTTCTTGTTGACTTTTGTTTATTGTATCCAAGAACCTACTGTAAATAAGTATGTTTTTAATTAATCTAGTTTTAACTGATACACTGGCTGCATTTTGGATCAGCAGTTATCTATTTGCCTTCACAATTTGTTTCTTTTATAATGGAAACCACAAGTTTAGATATCATCCAATGTTATTACTATTGCAGTGCTAATTAAATATGCGCTTAATCTACAAAAGAACAGATGCATGAAAAAGACCATGTATCTCTTTTTTATTTATCGTTAAAAGGGTTCATGGTTGCCTATAACATAGAAAAAATTGTAATTAAAAAAGGTGGATCCGCTACCTTAGCAGGAGGTGCAGTGGGATGGTTTCTTAGGTGATGATTTTATTCAAAATTATTCCTCAAGGATTCGATCCCTATTTTCATATAGTAATCTACCAGTCAAGTGTTAACTTGGCTTATACCCGGCCATAGGTATGAATCAGACCCATAATCAGATCAATAGGACGGATAAGAACTTGGCTTAGACCCGGCCATAGGTATGAATCGGACCCATAATCGGATCAATAGGATGGTTACCCATTGATCCAGTTATCAGACTTAAACCTAACTGGCTCTTGGGGGCTGATTGGGTTGGTTACGGTTAAATTGTTTTTTAAATAAATGAGATTCGAGATTTGTTTAATGGAAAAATAGATGACATTTTTTAACTGAAATTTGTTAAAAAGAAAAAGAATTATGTTGCTAGGATTTGAACTTAGGTCATTTCGATGCATTTGGACGATAATAAAGTATCCTAATAAATTATGCTAAAATATATTGATATTAATAATTAATTTTTTTAATAATTAATTAATAATTTTCTTTTAAGTGCAAGAGAGTAAATAATTTCTCTTAATAACAGTTTGTTTATATAGTACGATTAAAAAGTTAGAGAGCATGAGTAAAAATAATTTGTGAGGGATGGGGGAGGATTTATTTTTATTTTACTGTTTATATTATTTGATTGTTTTTTATCACTATAATTTAGTGTCTGTTATTTTTTAAATTACATAAATAAGAAATTCATGTCATCATTTTCATTCCATCTTCTCTATTTTCATCTTTTGAATCCTAATCTTAATTTCTTTTGACCTCAATTCTCTAATTATAGTGGAAGGAGGAGGCTTATCTTGATTTAAGAGGGACAAGAAAATCCAAATGAATATTATGATATTCAATTTATCGATGATATATTGAGTAAATTTTGACACTCAAATTATAAAGAAGTACTAATAACGATACTTCTAAGATTGAGGATACTCCTTTAAAATTGTAGGGGATAGGTAAGTAATTTAAATAAATATATATTTTTTAATATTTTGTTATAAATTTATT
>JBBPFQ011074572.1:0-20787 GCA_037974815.1 Kaempferia elegans | reverse complement strand
GATCTAGAGTAGATCTTAAGTAGAAAACAAGTTTTTATTTTTCGCACGGATCCGGTGGTAAGAGAATCGGGGTTTTCCGCAACGCAAAAAGCGGTTTTTGCGGCCCGATTTCCTTACAATAAGATCAACTTTAAGTGACTTCAATTCATTTTGTAGTTCTTTAACTCTGCCTTTTGATATAGATAAAGTGTTTGTTAAGTATACAATAGTAAATTATAGCTTATCTAACTTAGGAGAAATTGCCTCATCATCACTAGACGATGACTCGCTTGAGGAATCCACATCTTCTCCATGAGTTGCTTCTTTGTCATCACTACTCTCAGTATTGTCCAATGCCATGAGTGCTAAATGTCTTTAAGTATTTCTATCAATTTCTTTTTCCGAGGAGCTAGAAGATGAATTATCCCATATAAACTTCAGGCCTTCTTTTTCTTTGACTTATCATCTTATTTCTTTAGCTCTGGACAATCGATTTTGAAGTGCCCTTTCCTATTGCACTAGAAGCAAACCACATCATATTTTGATTTTTATCTTACCAGAGACTTACCCCTTCTTTTTGATGTCACCGAACATCTTCTTGACATCCTTCTTATTAAACTTCCTAGAGTGTCTCATCATCTTTCAAATAAAGTTTGTCATCTCATTAGATGATAGCTCCTCATCACTATCACTATCTTGTTTAGATTCGGAAGAGGACTCTTCCTCCTCCTCCTCCTTCTTCTTCTCTTTGTTTTTCTTCTTTCTCCTTTCACCTGCAACCAAAGCTATATCTTTCTCCTTGGTTTGCATTAGCTTGTTCATGCAATCATAGTTTACAAAATAATTCATCTAGATTAACAATTGATAAGTCTTTTGAAACCTTATAGACATCAACCATTGATAACCATAATGAGTTTCTTGGGAAGGATTGAGTGCATACCTGATGATCATCTCAATTGAATGAAGACTATTTAGAAGTTCCTTAAACCTTTCATGTATTGGTCCCTTGCGGCCAACTAGGGGGAGGAGGAGAACAACCCTGAAATCAAAATTATACCCTTTCTTGATCTTTTGAAACCTTTAAAAGAAGAATGGAAATAAATGCATAAAAAGAAAAAAATACAAGACACTCAAGTTTACTTGATTTGCAACTAGAAGATTGTTAATCTAAGACAATGAAGCTCACTAAGATTTCCTTCTTCAAGCAAATCGAAGGCGAAAAAGCCTCGTACAAGTGTTGAAGTACAAAGTAAAAACACAGAATCATAAATGAAAATAACAGAAGTGTGTTGTTCTTAAAACTACATAGACAAGAGCTGTATTTATAACCCTATAGTCGAATATGACTATTTACTGTCGTGGCAATCCCGGGCACCCGAATTCAGTCCGGGCGGTCCCACCTGAATTCCTCTTGTATGATTCGCAATGACTCTTCAACAACTGTTGGATAAAATTTATCCTTGTCGAGGGTGCCTGAACCTTGTCCGAGTGCCTGAAATGTTGCTGACGTGGATCGAAGAACTATCCATGCTGCAACCGGCTGGAGGAGGCGCCCTCAGCTAGCCCAGGGTGGTTTGGGCATCCAGACTTATTCTAGGCGCATAGGACATTAGGGCACCTGGATAAAGCCAACTTAGCGTTGATTTGTCTGGCTTATGCTCCGATCGTATGGATGATTGATTAGACATCCGAAATTGGGTTCACCATAACACATCTTCCATTCTTCTCCTCAAGCAGGCTTCCTCCCCGACTTGTCATCTCTCAGACTATCGTGTGCATCCTTCTTGCTTCATCGGTGTACTCTTCCGCAACTTCTCGTCTTTCAGATACACCGAGCATATTGACTCGATTCTCGTGCCATCATTCTCGTCTGCCACATCTTCTGCTCGACTTTTTGTGTTCCTAAGTTCGTGCACGCTTATACACGAGGGTTAAACACAATAGGACCTAACTTAACTTGATTGATTACATCAAAACCAACTTGGGGTACTTACACTATCTAGTTGACTTATCATTTTTCCTTCATCGCAAAAATTTGCATTTGATTTATGAGAAGGTCCCTCTTTGAGATTCTTGAGTCTTTCATGCATTCATTCAACTCAATGAACTTATCCCACAATTTATTGATACTCTTGAATGAACCAACGCTAATTCAATCACTTCATAACAAAAGTTGCAGTTGAAAACTTAAAGCAAAACACAACGCTAACATCTCCATTTTTACTTGGTGTCCATCTCCTTAGGTGACTAATTCAAGGGTCACTCCAGGCTATCTACTTTCACTATCACTTCTCTTTCTTGGACTAAAGCCGAAGGTGGATAAACCTTTTTATAACAAGATTACAAAGCTCCACAAATGAACTAGCAATACTAGAGAAGAAAAGAAAAATTATAAGTTTTTGGCTTAGCAATCCTTCTCATGGTTGCTTGGAAGATCTTGTAGATGGAAGCTTGACAATAAAATGAGCAGAAGAACCGTAATGAAATAGTAGTGTCTTCTCATGTCCGAAGCCCCTTTTAAAACACTTTAGAATCGAGTCGTTTTTTCTAGTTTTTGGTCGCCAGTAATCAATTGTCAAAAACTCTCAATCAATTACTGTTCGTCTGTCTATCCGTTGAACGATCACTATCTCTAGATTAACGGCTAGGATTATCCCATCAATTGGTGGGAATATCCAATCGATTGACAACCTTAATCGATTGATCAATTGATTCGACATCCTTGTTTCCTTGTGAAGAAAGCCTACCAATCGATTGCACCAATCGATTAACTATGTCTAATTGATTGGGCAATCGATTCAACAACTTTCTATGCGCTCTAAGAAAGTCTGCCTATTGATTGCACCAATCGATTGACCAATGCTTAATTAATTGTCTAATTGATTTGACAACTTACTATGCTCTTCGAAGAAAACAACAAAGAGTTTACCATTCAATTTCACCAATCGATTGGCCAGTGCCTAATCGATTGGCTAATCGATTTGGGAAGCTACTATACACTTAGAAATGTTTATGTCAATCGATTGATACACTATTTCGAATTCTGAGTTTACACCAATCAATTATGCTAATCGATTAGTGATGCAAACCTCATAATTTGAGGTTTAGGGTTTTGGAATTTAGCTCACCAATTTCACTGATCGATCGGTAAACCTTAAAATAGAGGTTTTCAATTCCTAAACCCTCAAACACATATTTTGTTTAATATACCCATTGAAACCAATTATCTTATGCCATATGAATCTCCTTTTTTCTAGACTATATGATTGGAGCTTCCTCGTATCCGAATCTTCAACTACCCTAACATCCAATCTCATGATTTGCTAGGGTTCCCACTTTTTGCCAAAAATTCGATTATTAATTTTCTTAGACTTCTCTTACTTGCATCTAATCTTCCAATTTGTATGAACTTCTTCCTACCATGAATCTGGTTCTCGACTTTCATGGACATTTCTTGCCATGAATTTGATTTTCGATCTCCGTGGACTTCTCTTGTACTAAAGTTAGATCAAACACATTAACCTAAACTTAAATAATTATCAATTATTAAAACTTCTCATTTAGAGCATGATTGCACCAACGGATGTTTTGCTGATTACAATGCTACTATGAAAAGAAAATAAATAGTACCTCGTACAACGTATGTCCGTGGTGTTTAAATTATTTATGATATTGGATTGTCCATCATGATCATTTATAATTTTTGGATTTACATAGATAATAGATGACAATTTTTGGTGGGATCAACTCGGCCATTTTCAAATGAGATTGTTTGAAAAATTACTGAAATATAAAAAAAAAAATGAAAAGAAAAGAGACATTATAATAAGTGTTGAATTATGAGTTATAACAAACAGGAGCGGTAGACGTAGGGCCTTTTAAAATTTCCCCTTATTTTTAGTGTTTCTGTTAGGGAGGGATATTCGGGATCCGTTAATCGTTATGCAGGGAGAGAGAATGGTTTGTGAATTTTAAAAAGTTGAAGGTGTGTTTTGAGATTTTTTTGAAAAACTAAATTTGCATTAACGAATATACATACTAGTAAATTTAAGCCCCTGTAGTTATCTAATTAGAATTTCAGTAGCAGATATGGAAATTGACATACCTGTAACAAAATCTGTTAGTGATCTTTGGAAACGTGCGAGTCACGTGATAAAAAAAAAAAAACGACATAAGAGAGGGTTCGTCGAGTTCGGCACCATCGGCCGCGTAAATAATTGCAAGCCCGCCGCCGATATTCTAAAAAGCGGAAATTCTTCTCACTTGCCCAAAAATTTCCCGCCGTCTCTTCCTCCTTCCCCACCTCTACTGTTCTCTATCCGTTCCGTAGTTGGCTTGGAGCTCGAAATCTCCGATCGCATCAGCAATAAGATGGGGAAATCCGTGGACGAGTTCATGGTCACGCCGTCGCCCCCCGAGGGGAAGCGGATTCGAAGATGCGTCCAAACCAAGCTCTCTTGGGGTCGACCTAAGGAAAATGCTGGCTCTCCAGCTGCCGATGCGAGGGAAGAAATCCGCAAGGGCGACGGCACAGGTAAACGGAATACCAAGGTGAAGACTCCCAAAAAGGTGAGTCACTGCAGATCGATGTTTTAGGTTCAGAGCTGTGCTCTTTTAATGCATTGTATTTCATGTTTCGCTTCCTCTGGCCTCAATATTATTTCTCTTTGCCAATGAAATTGGTACTTTCTTTCAACACGCGGCAATCCCTACCAATATCGAGGGCCACAATTATTTCTGCGTTTTTTTTGTCTTTGAGTAGTTTTTACATCTTACATTGTAACATTTTTTCAATGTTCACTGCCAGTCTCCATCTACCAGAGCGGGAAGTACAAGGCTTTCTAAATCGCCTGGTAAGTTGACATGTATGTATTGTCAATTGTATTATGCCTTCTAGTATTCTAATAACAGTGTATTTGTAGTTATAGTTCCAATGTTGGTGTGAAAAGTATTTATTTTTGTGGTTGAAGTGCATCAAGAAGTTCTTAGTCTGCCTTTATTGAATCTGTTTATTAAATTTTATATAAGACTATATAACTAGTAATATTTGGTGCAATTTAATCACCATTTATTATATTGGCTGATATTTTTTTTATCTTTTACACCTTCAACTTTAATTAACAATTGACAAATTGGTGACCTATGATGATTTTCATGTCATCCTTTTTCTCTCACGTTGTCATCTGTTGGAGCTATAGACACCTAATTATTCTAGATAATCATATTTGTATTTTATCTTGTCTAGTGATTCCACACAGTCATCTTAGCACTCTCTCTTAGTTACATTAATTTTTGTACAGGTAGTATTCTAATTGTCTAATACATTGATCCATAAGCACAAAGGTCATAACATATTCTTAATTTGTATATTTAAACCTTAGATGATAACGATGGTCATATAAGAATTCAAAAACACTTGTTTTTAGTGATTTTTTAAATTGTATTAATGCTGTTTACATCAATATATTTCATATATTGAATTTGTAAAATTATTTTTCATATATTAAATTTTAAGTCTGCTATAAGAAGGTGATGTTATTTATATTCCTGGTAGAGTTAGTTTGTATTGTTCTATTGAGTTGTATTTAATATTGTTGACCGTAAGCATGGGTCTATGGTGTGTATTTTTAGAGAGCCTGTCTTGCAATGGCATTATGAAAGATTTTCTTTGGGATAAATTATAAAAATGGTTCCAATATGGAACAATAGTAATAAGTGGGAGGAAGGAACTTTCAATAAAGGAGGATATCAGAGAATGTCCGCTTTTGACTAGTACATCTTTGTTGGTCTTCCAAAAAGATTAAATTATCTTGATATAGCTCTTTGAGGAATTGTAGCCAATTTCCAAAAGGATCTGCAAAATGTGGATTACCCATAATGACCGTTGCCAATGTTAGAAGAAACATGATTGATGATGAATCCACAGGTAGAGTAATTAATGTTGATTAGGCTAAGAAAAGAAAGCAAGCTCTTGTTGTATTTGTTAAGAGAAGGGAATATAAATATTCTTGGAAGAGGATAAAGGAGAAGAAAGGGGGAAAAATAAAAAGATTCACGAATAACCTTGTTGCTTTAATACAACTATATACCAACTCTTATGAGAATCCCTGCAAAGGATTGAGATTTGCTTGTTTAGCACTGTATCTCAAGCTTGGATTGTGGTAGTTTAGAGAGCTCAGTGTTTAGCAATCTTCCAGTGAGCCAGAGTTGAGATTTGAGCTGTTGGAAGGTTGGAGGAGGCTGCTGCTTCTCTGGACAATCAATGTCCCCAAAAGATTTCTTCTAGACTAGTTGAAATTGGTCACAAAATTTCATGATGACTTAATTTATTGTCTCATATAGATGAGTGTGTGCTATGGAGTTCATGGGACCTACCATCCCATTATGCCTATTGCCTCAATTGTTGTTCAACATTTGATTAATGTAATACAGGGTCCTGTCACCACAAATCCTTTTTTTTTTCAAAATAAAAATACTCTTATAAACTTGATTTATATGATTCTTTACTTGAACTATGCCTGATAAAAATAAGTCCATTGTAACCATTCTAATACCTTGGTGCATAGTGGATCTACTCCATACATATTAAACCTAATTGCAATTATGACTTGATCACTTCCCTTGACCCTTATATAACTAATACTAGATAGAATGTCGACAGGGTGCCCAAGAATTTAGGGGTGTCAATTCGAGCGGGACGGGTCGGGTTAGAAATTTTTGTTTTTTTAAATTCTAACCCGAACTCGAATACAATCCGAAACCCCTAAACCCGAACCCGACCAACTCGAATAACCTGATTCAAAATGACTTTTTTTTTTGTTGCTATTTTCCCTCTAATTCTTCACTTTTATCTCAATGCTCCATCATTATCATACTAATATTGATATTAATATACATAAAAACATCTAAATTTTCAAAATAAAATTTGATTTAACTCCAAAAAAAACCCACTAAACCCTAAATTCGGGTCAATCCGAACTGGACCAAAAAATTTTCAATCCGAAAACCCTCCAACCTGAACCCAAAAATCCCCAATCCGAACTTGATTTTTTTTCGGATCGACTCAGGTCAGGTCATATTCATTTTTTACACCTCCACCCAAGATGATTACTAACGTGATAGAATGTGCTTAACACTGTCCATCCAAAGTTAATGTTCAACAATTGATAGTGAGGGCTATTTGTATTCTTTTTCAAGGAATTTTGGAAAGTGAATGTCTGTATTCGTTCTTTAATATTTGTTTTTCACTGTTTTCAGAAAATACAATAATATTTGTCTTTCTATATAATGTTTCTCCAGTAGGATTCTGGATTTGGCTGATGGTTTCTTCCATCATATGTTTGCTGATATTTGCTTGTATAGTTTTGTATGGCATTAGGATATACTGCAAATTACAAGAAATGAACTCTTTTAGTGTAATAAATATTGACATGAACAATGAATTTGAAGGTAATGGCAGCTGCAAAAGGTCAAAGAAGAATTCTGCCGCTGGTAAATCTGACATTGTGAAAGATATAGATATTGTTTGCCAGAATGTAGAAAGGTCTGCATGCAATCTACAGCTAGAAGCAAAACTAGCATACGAGGTGGTTATTTTTGTTTACATAATATTCCTCTCTTTATTTTCTGGCACTGAACATGTGTTTTTGCCTTAGTTGAGTTCACGTTGGATTGCTGCACCTTGATCTACAGAATTAACAAGTTAACTTTGAACAAGCTGATTACTAGTCTTTTGAAATGAAAATATTTTAGAATATAGGAATTAATTAAAATATATCATTAACTCATATTGGTCTTTATGCTAGTTACACGATTAAGCAAATAATTAAATTGGTGCAGGAACATTGCACGCTACTCACATTCAGTCATCCATAACCCATAACAATTCAATGCATCAATGATTATGGGATTTTGTTGTAAATTTATAGGTCCATTCAGTATGGATAAAAGCAAGATGTTGTAATTACTTGGGTCATATAACTCATTCTTATACACTGAATAGTTTAATCATTTTTATACACTGGAGATATTTGTACTCTGAATTCTTAAATTGTCCTGACTTCAAGCATTTAATTGGAGTTATGTTTATTGAGCAAAAAGATAACATGTGCATCCCAAACTCAACAATTTGTTTGTGGCTACAACTTGATTTGAAGGAGAGTTTATTCAATTGACCTAAAGTCTTTTAGTCTAAGAGGCAGAATTACCATGTTTCTATGTTTCATCTTTTTTTTTTTTTGTACTTTACCTATTATGTAGGCCATGCACACTTTGTATGTATTTATTTTCTGTGTAATCTTACTCTGCTGTTTACATTGCTTAGAAAATTGAGCTTTCAAGTTTTTTAGCTAGGATCTTTGTGTTTTCCTGCTGGATTACATGGCCTTGGAGTTTCTATATTTGGTTTTAGTGTCTTCTTTGATCATGATGTTTGCTCCTGTCTTCTATTTAACAATCCGTAACTGTGCCTGCTCAGAAAGGCAAGATAACCTTATAAAAGCCTTTCTTTTTTATTTTCTTTGTTTTTATATAATGTGTTGAATGGTATGTTCGATTTAACTTTGAGTTCTTGATTCTTTAAAATTTCATACCTTTTTTTTTTGCTAGTTTATTTTATTTTTCTGGGTAATGATCATAGTTTCAATTTTATTTTTTTTTCAACAGGAAAATATGCTCTTATCTGCAGGAAAGCAGATGCATCCGTTTTTCACTTGTAGAAAAGAAACCAAAAGATTGACAGAGTCCCTAGATATTCAGAAATTAGACAAGGGTAGGCAGTGGTCTATATATGCCAGTGATGATGCTAACATCTATCCTCCTTTTCATATACTTGACTCACAGGTAGGTACAGGTTAACACTGTCAATTTATTGAGTATATCTTTGTTATGATTTATTTTTGGATTTAGGTTGAAGATATTTCATTAGATTGGAGTAATTGGAGTTTTACGGAGCAAGCCTTTGGTTTAAGTCGCTGCCCAATGGAAGAAGATTGCAGAAGATTGGTTGAGCCTTTGAAGCTTGATCCTGTTTTCCTTAAAGGGAGGCATACTTTTCTATCAAATTCAACAGATATTAACTCAGCCACAACTACATCTACAATATCCAATGGTCACTTGTCATTATCACCAAGATGCGGTAGATTGGTAGGGAGCTTAGAGAACTGTTCTCAGAATGGTTTGGATGAAGAAAGGTAAGACATATGTGAATGTTTATGATATTCATATGCCGATACTGCAGGCATTACACCATTTCTCAACACCCTTTTGTACTTTGAACTTTTGTCATTAATTTTCATTTGAATTCCTCTGTAACTTTAGGGTTTTATCATACGACAGAAGACCCAATGATTGGTCCGAGCAAAGCCTCTGGACAGCCAAATACCAGCCAGAAAATGCCTCAGAGGTAAGAAAGATTTTTGTTTGTTTTTTCCATGTGCACTCTTAGCATGCAGGATGATAATGTCATCACTGAAAGAATGGGTCAATCATTTGTGCAGCAATTAGGCACTCTAGCTCTATCTTATCTTACATCCATGGTGTAGGCACCTACGGTTGTGCCCTATGAAGGCCCAATTATCTTTATTAGCTTCTTTGGTTTTTTCATATGGATGGAGGCTTGTGCTGCCACACTAATATGTTTTCACTACTGTCTGCTGTTATAGATTATATTCCAATCAAATTGTAAAACCATCTGCCATTTAATCGTAGATAAATCAACATATTCTATGAATGTCTGAGATTGAAAGGTTAATATTTATCAGATTGCTATTGCAGGTTTGTGGAAACTCTCATTCAGTTAGTCAGCTTGCTGAATGGCTCAAGTCTTGGCATGATAAAGGTCAAAAAAGTGACAAGAAGTGCAAAGTTGAGGAGCAATTTGTAGTTGAGAACAATGAAGATAGATTATATAATGCCGAGTCTGATATGGAGGATCAAGAAGATTATCCTTGTCTCGAAAGTGTGCTTTTGGTAACTGGACCAGTGGGGGTCAGTACTTGTCCTGATTAAGTTGTCTGTTTATTTTGATAAATTTTGTCATGAACATAAGGCTATAATTTGATCAATTAGTGGTATTGTTAGAAATGATAGTCTGTATTTTCAGATTATTAGTTAGGCCTAGAGGTAAATTCATTTGGATAACAATTCAATATTTTTCCTCTGAACTTGGTATAAGAGTTGGTTTCCTTATAGGTTTTTGCAACTATCCCTTTAGATGATGCAATCTCCCCTAACCCATCCATCTTGTGTGTGTGAACCTTATTGTTTCCATATTCCCCTTGCTGCCAGAATATCCATATCTTCTACTCTTCTCATCCACATTCCACGATTGTCATCATTAGACAGATCCTTAGGCTTCCCTTTGAGAATCGTTCTCACTCACTCTCACCATAGTATTACCATCTCAAACATGGCAACTATGAAGCATCGCCGCTGCTAAAAGCTATCTCTATGGACCAGTGCATCTCCTTGAGCACACCTTGGTTCGAGTTCTGCATTTTAGTAATACCTCTTGCCTCCCTACCATTTTTACCTTTTGTCTTTGCATTCCCTAATTTCACATATAATCCTAGTCCCAATTGCCTAGGTGCAATGTTGAGCAAGGCTAATTACCAAAACACAACCTTTCATCTTCACCAACCTCTACTTTGTTGGCTATACCTGTAAGAAGATAACTCTTTATGAAGCTTTGCACTCTAATGATAACTGTTGTATATCCTGTGCAACGACTTTCCTTTGCTAATATTAACGGCTATAGCTGTATTGTGTAGCTGTTAATATCAGACCATTTCCTTGACTCAATATGACTATTTGGTATTTGAATTCTTTGTGGTAGTTTCCTGTTCTTATGGATCAACTTCTAATTACTTTTAACACTAGTGAATTGATTTGAAACTGACATCTGTGCTTATTGCAGAGTGGAAAAACTGCTGCCATACATGCCTGTGCAAAACAGGAAGGCTTTGAAGTCATTGAGGTAATCTTAAATTTGTTTTCATTCTGTTAATGGAAATGTTATGCATGCAACTAATCTATAGAATTATTTTAGAATAAGATTCAAAATGGTTTTTCTTCATTTATTGCCACTCCTAAGATTCATATAATAAAATGCTACATGTCAGGATTTGAATTTTATTTTGAAACTGTATGAAGATAATAGTATAATCCTATTAAAAATTATTGCATCTGCTTTAAAACTGAATTGCTCCTTACAGTTCATGATACAACCCCCCCAAAGATAAAATTCCTCGTCTTCTTATTCCAATATGCCAATCTTCTTCTTATTCCAATATGCCAACAAAATAACTGTTTTGGGACAAACTCAGCTATCACCACCCATGGTATTCAGAGTGCAAATTAGATAAAGTAGAACCGCTCTTTGGGTGTTCCAAACTTTTGGTTACCACGCATTGGAAAATACAGTTGCTTTTTAGCTAATGAAAAGTTATCCACATTCTTACCAGACTGCCAGTTGCTTTTGTCTAATTCTTTGCATGTTTAATCAAAGTTTTTTAAATATTTGATTATGTTCGGGAACTATTTTCCTGCCTAGCCATTAATAGGAAGTATTACTGTTTTTTCTTTCTAAATAACATAACTTTGGTCCTTTCATAATTTCAGTGTAGCTTCGGAGTTATTGTGCTATATGTCATTTGCATTAAATTATGGTTTGATATTACACTAATTGAGACTTTTAAAAGAATGTTATCCAGATTACCTGAATATTTAAATGCCTGGATGGCATTCATGTCTAGATTCCTCAGGGATGGGATTTTGTTATCAAAATGAGTATGATAGGTTGCACTTTGCCAGTTGGAATTATGGTGTTGTTTTACATCCTTCTGAGTTTCTTTGTTTTCCTTTTTCACATTGGATATGGTGTAACATGGACCTTTAGGTTGTCACATTCAAGAGCCAAACTATAAATTGATGAAATCTCATTATGAGTTATGACTTATCATATTCAAGAAAACGTTAGATAAACTATAAAAGTTCAGAATTGACCTATTTTTTTTATCCAACAAGTGGCAAGCGAGGCACGTTCATCATTAGCTGCCTCTTCCCATTTGAACTTGAGTTCAGAACTGTTATGTTGACTTGGTTAATTTATATACTAAAGGAAAAAAATGCTTAGTTGCTTGTATTTATTTTTATTATATTCTAATAAAATACTAGTTAACAGGTTGATGCATCAGATTTGAGAAACGGCACAAATATTAAAAACAAATATGGGGAGGCAATGGAATCACATGGATTTAACAGATGGTGAGTTTCTCTGCTCTTGGATTTAGTATTTCTTATCTTATTGACTTTGTCCAAATAATTGTGTTCAACTTTTTATCAGTGTATTTATAAAGCCAATGACTGAACTTTGATATTTAATTGTTAAAGGTCACTCGTTTTCATAAATGGCCTTGTATGCAAGGACAGATTCTTTGCACTGATTCACTAATGAACATCATATGAAGTGTAGTGTGTAGTGTGTTTTAGAATGCATATGCATTGCTGGATTAAATTGCACAAGATTGAGAAGAGATATGAGTGAGTCATAAACAGTTGTCTGGTCAGGCTGTGTTTAGAATTTCATAAACAGAAGATAGGTTTCCTAGCATTCGAGGAGTGAAATAAAGTATATATTCATTTTATTTCTACTTTTATTTTATGGTAAAACCTATTAAAGAGACCTCCTCCTTCTAATTGTCATGTTATTAAATCAATAATACAATTTTTGTTTGCAAGTATTATCTTCTTTCTTGCAAGATTACTGATTGAAGCACACAATTTAGTATGGATGGTAATGTTACGTGCGGAGGCAAGAATTTAACCTTCCATCATCAACCCTCATAAGCGGGATGGGGTGGTTATGACATAACCTTTTTCCCCCATCCTGGCACCACCAATCTTCGCAATTAAAAAAATCACACACTCACATATACAATTATCCACTATTTATATGGAACAACCAGAGGAAAGCACGTTGGACTTTAATGCCTTCATTGTCTTAAATTGCCATTTTGGTATAGAAAGCTCTAGCTAGACCTTTGTTAATTTTGGTGAGTGTGAAAATATTATATTTTGAAGCAACATGGTTGTTTACATGCCTTGAACCTAACCCTAGGATTATCTAACCCTGGCATATTCCAACAGGAATCATTTGGCCTCTTACATTAATGACAGTGATACTATCCAAGAGAAGATTTAAATATGCTGTATATCATACATAATAAGCAGTATGCTGGACTGTTCTATTCGTGATGCATATTTATTATTTTAGATTCATGTTATAAATTATTATTGTAGACTTTATGAATGTAATTGTATTATTTTTGATAATGTGAAGTACTTGTGTTGCTATATGCAGGTCCTCGTACAATAATAACAATTCAAGAAGAAAGCAAAATCTCAATGTACTTGCAGATGCACCATGCACTATGGGTAACATGAAATCTGAAAATTTTGGACTTACTACTCCTATGGACATGCAAGAAAATGATCCTAGTCAATGCTCTTGGACTGGAGAGACTAGAGTGGCAAATAAGTCACTGGTCCTCTTCGAGGATGTGGATTCTGTTTTTGAAGATGATCATGGTCTTAATAGCTTTATTTGTACCATCCTCCAATTGGCAGAAACATCAAAGAGGCCTATAATACTTACAAGCAATAGTGAGTTTGTAGCTCATTAATGATATTCTTTCATTTTCTATCTGCAATCATAGCTTACTAGTTTTCTCCTACAGGCAAGAATCATGTCTTAACCCGTCTATTAGATCGATTGGTTTTATATTTTGAGCTTCCATCAAAGGAAGAGTTGTGTAAGCATGTTCACACGGTATGTTATTCGTCTTCAATGTGGTATATTCTGTCTCATAAGAACGTCTTGCTCATATTGATAATTGTGCAGATTTGTGCTAATGAGAGGGCTCAAATTTCATCCTGCTTACTGCAGCAATTTATCAGTTCTTGTCTGGGTGATCTACGTAAGGTGATCATGTCACTTCAATTCTGGTGCCATGGAAAAAATCTTAGAATTGGTAAGCAGCTGGTATATTGGTCTTTTACATGAAACAAGTAGAAGAAAGCTTCTACTGATTCTTGATCAAGTTTATATGCATGATAATGCTCCATATGCTATTCTTCAGCTTGTAGTCTTCTTTTTTTTTTCATCATGGGAAAAGATATTCAGCATGTATAGAGAGTGTAGTACTTGTCGGTGCTGTATTAGTCTCGGTAAGAAGATTGTTGGTTGTTATATAGCAAATGAGCATGGCTAATTGATGTTAGATCAACTAGCTAGTAGCAGTTACAGGATTAATTGTAATCTTATTTGTTAGCCTATCTTATTTTAACTCATGCTAGCAGCAGACATAAGCCTAGTCTTTTTTGGCAAATGTGCATATTTCTTTTGTGGCATGGCACATATTTGCAACTCTGGCTTCTTTTTACTGATGCTTTTTGAGTTCTGTGTTATTTTTGTTCCTCGATACTCAAATAAAATCTGATCCACGTTGTTTTATTATGAGTATATTATGTTCAAAATTTCGGTCTTTTGAGTTCTCTTTTTACTATCCAGGCAGCAATATGCTCGCATATAGTCCCCTACACTTTGATATCGATGCTACACATATGGTAATACCAACTGCAATTCCGTGGGAGTTCAAGTGTGAATTGTCAGAAAAGATACTTGACGAGATCAGCAGAACATTATCTTCAATAGAAGACAACTCAGTGCCAGTAGAGTCTGATCCACAAGAAAATATTAGTCCAAATAATGTGGGGGGAGTACCTAAGGGGATCACTAAGAGTAAGAAAGGCAAATTAAAGAGGAAAATGTTGGATCCAGATTCCACAAATCCAGCTAATGGCAATGATCTTGACGACTTCTCTGATGCTTCTGAGTCACTTGCAGGAGCTGATCTTCCAAGATCTAATAAGAAGAGGCCTCGTACCATCCTGTCATCTCAGTCTAATGATAATTTAAGTGCTGATGAACTTCCACCTGCAGATATTATGTCATCTGATGTGAATGACTATCCGTTTGTAGATACACCTACTACAATGCTGCAACTTTGTAGTCCACTGAATTCACCAGCTAAGTCTCAGAGAGACGATGGTTGTCAGTATTTTCTCAACAGTGTTGACACATCATCTGCTTTACATATTTGTGATACATTCAAATTACAGGATGTCTCATGTGTTCCAGATTCTTGTTTTCTATCTGGTTCTGAGGCCAACAAGAGAGAGGATACCATGTCAGTGGTAGTATCTTCTGAAAACATTAGTGATACTCTAGGTGATTTGGTTCAGTTAATCCATTCCTCACAAGAACAAAATAATAATCTAAATCGATCCAAAACCAACAGAAACTTATGCCCCATCAGCACCTTATATGAGCTCGATGAGGGGCTTGGTGATTCTGATAATGGGATTCAAGAGCTTTCATGCAGTGGATATCAATTTATGGATGAATGCAGCCAGGCTAATTTCTCCCTTCGATCAGTTCCCAAGAGATGTGATAAAAATTCTCCAGGCACTGTTTCAGTACAAGAAACATGGCAAAAACTGCACAACCAACGTGAAGAACTGAAAAAATATGTAGGAGAAAGCCAAAGAGAGTCTTTAATACTCAACATCACTTCTGGATTAACTGACTTAATTGCAGACTCTGATATCGTGTTCAGTGGCTGTTACCCTGTTATAACTGTAAGTTTATGATCTTTCATCTCTTTGTAGCTTTAAGCTTCTTTTTCCTCGAGCAAAAATTGTTCTGAGGATCTAATCATATTGCGCAGGATGTTCTGGATCCTTCATTGACACCCGCCACTGAGCCAGATGATTTCTCCTGGTATGATGAACAATATGAGATGGGATCCACATACTCTCAACACGGCCTATGTCATTTCTTGAAACATTGTGACAATGCATGCCAAGATGTGGAGTCAATACAAACAGAACCTCTAATGCAGGAGATGATGATTTCCAGCACCAATGCTATGGCACTTGGGAAGCTGCTTGCCTTGGAAAGTACTAACAGGCATGATACTTCTTATGGAGGTCTGCATTTGAAGGAAACAATGCATGACATTTCAACAAGGTTTGATTATTCTTCTGGATCTTGAGCAATTAACATTCATACTCTTTTGCCTATTGGTTCATATCTTCATAGAAAAAAGCTTTCATATTGGCCTTGTCAATTTTTTTCCTTTTCGAAATAAAGGGCATGCAATGTTCAAACATGAGATCTGTGCCCCATTAGGCACATCTCAACCAGCTGTTTTGAAGCTATATATACTTTTTGCCTTCACGTTCATTTTCCTTTAATAACATGGTAATAATGTACTGGAGGAATCAAATGCATGCAGTCAATCTCAAATAGTTAAGACAAGATGATGAAGTTACTAAACATTAGCATTCAGGTCAAATATGATATTTTTAGAAGAGTAATAAGTCCACACATTTGATTCAGAAAAAATGTTATAAAAGAGTGAAATTCCTTAACCGTCAAAATATGCAGTCACAACCATAAACACACTATAAGGAAGGTATCAATTATGTTATTAACAGGACACTTTTTTTAACTTTCTCTCTAATTCATTTGGAAAATTTCCTGATCAACGAGAAACAAAGAGGTACAAGAGAAATTTGATAGAATATAATCTAGAAAATGTTATTGACCACATACTGATTGCACCAAAAAATATTCTTTAACCATTTCAGAATGTTGGCAATTAGAACTTTCTGCCAGTTTACTGCCCTATGCTTATTAGTCCGTTAAACTTGTTTTTTTTCTGTCACCTGCTAATTTTTGATTAATTGTGAGGTTCCTTACTATTTTTAGCCTCTATCTATTACCTTTTTTTTTTTAGCTTATATTGGACTAATTGTTGTTGTCCCTTTAATGTGTTTATTGAGGGGAAATTTTAGTTTCCTTCTCAAGGATCCCTTTGTAGCTCCTCTACCTTAGATATTACATATTTTTATAATACTTCATAATACACCATCTCAAGATGATTCAAATATAATATAGAAATCAGCTTGTTAAAATTATGGAAGAGAGACTCGATAAATTCATGGGATGAAGCACAATGATAATTCTCGTAATGAACTTGTATTGAATTCAAGAAGTTCACAAGGTGATACTCATAGAGAAGAGTATAGGCCCATCTTAAACATGGAAGAAAAGGGACAAATTCATATTGAAATGTCCATGAAATGTTGCACATGGAGAGAAGAGGATTGATTTGTCTAGGATTGTCCATGAAATGGCACATGCAGAATGAGATATGAAACTTGTGGAATGATGCATGGGGCTTTTAGAAGTTGGTGGGCAAGATGGCTTTCATGAGGGCCAAGCAATTGAAGAAAGATATCTTTGGGAGCAAAGGAAATGTGAAGGTTGAGAGGCATGCAAGTGTGTGGATGGGCATGTAGATGGAAGCAACATAGGTGGATGAATGCATGGATGTATGCAAATACAGAAGCAACAATACTGAAGAGATGATGAACACAAACAGATGTACGGTGGTTATAGGCAGAGCCACATGTAGAGTGTGTGGGCAAAAATAAACCAATATGGATTATCGTGCATGGGTGAAGGTGCATAATATTGTATGCAAGTGGAGGGCGAGTGGCATAGAGGAGTGCATGGGCGGAGGCACCGTGGGCAACCTTTGTTGGACGTTATAGCTCAGAGGAGCACATGATTGGAAGTGCCACAAGCAATGCTGGTCGTGGACGATGTAGAGAGGATCATAGAGAGCATATAGATGGGTCAATTCACATGAAAGATCAACATAGAGAGGATCACCATGAAGGAGCAACTTTGATACCATGTAGAGGGAAAAATTAGCTTTACTCCTTTAGGAATCCTAGGTAGCCCATATTATTGCTAAATAAGAATATTACAGATTTGTGTAATGCTCCATTGACAATGTCAAAAAAAGGACGCTGGGAGTTAGAAAGCCAATTTGCAACTAAGAAAATAGGTGAATTATTAGATGCTTTCCTTTGAAATGTGTTAGTTCCTCCTCTTCCTAATACGCCATGCTTGACATTGACAACCTTTTTTTCCTGTGGCACTTGGATTTTCAGATTTAGCTACAGTTAGAAATTTGAGCCACCCAATTTATGGACATTGCTAAATACAACTGTATGCTTTTACCTGCTAAATTTGCAGTAGAATTGCAATATCCAGAACAATATGCTTAATTTAAATATTTGAATTGTGTCTACAAAGATCTTACCAGGAAAATTAAGAGTTCAATTATCAAGTTTAATAACTATTGTTTCTTTTTCTTCTCTACATTATTAATATTGTTGAAAGAACTAAGAATTCAAATAAATGGAATCATAATATCAGAAGCATCATGGATAAGTGGCTCCTATGAAAATTTCTTCATTTGCCATTATTCTGTGATATCTCCAGGATGCTAGATACATTCTTCATTTCTCTCTTTTGTATATTTCATTATTTATAAAAACCTTTGGTGATATTTTGACTAGAATTAGATCATTGCTTGCAGGAAAACACAATCTTCTCTTTTGGACGTCCTCCTTCCCATAGTTCCTGCAAGATTATCAATGACCCTAAGAGGCTCTGCATTCCATGACTACTTGTCCTTCTCAAGTCACATATCCAAGTTAGAGAGTGTCCGAATCTCAGAGTTCTCAAAAGAAAAAGGTAGACGGAGGTAAATCCATAACGCTGAGATCTCATTCCTTGCAAGATTGCTAGATAGATTTTTCACTTGCAGTGTTGAGTCACTAAGCCAATTAGTTTTTTTTTATATGTAATCATTCAATCCATTCCCTTAATGGTTGCAAACATGTTGAAGATTGATCGAGGGCTAAATTCTGCTCAAATATTTCAGCTCAAATAGGTTGTCTCTATGCTAAAGTTTCTTTATCATGCAGGTCTCGGTCATCGCAACACTATCTTTCCAGTTCACTTGCGCTGCCATCCAAGGATCTGGAATTGTTAAATCGTGCCAGTTGCTTTAAGGAGGCACTGTCTTAGATTAAATGCCTAAAGCATAGCAGTTCCAACTGTGATTAGGCTACAGACTCTTGTAACTTATGCCCCAAAGCTTTGATTCTAATATTATGATTTCGAAGCCAGCCCATTGAGAAAGGAAGCTTCCCAACTCATCTCGAAGATTATTTATCCAATGGTTTCACCAGTATGCCATTTTTTTATTTATCCAGATTAGTCAGCGTCTCATGGAAATTTTTTTCCTGGATGCAAATAACAAGCTCTTACTAATCTCGGCATCAAATGTAAACTACTAATTTTATCCCACGTTTTTTTAGTACCTATGCTCAGTTGTAATCCGATTCGAGTGCAGTGTCACTGTTGCAACTGCCAGAATAAGATCCAATCACATACAATCTTGTTTAGGTTTAACAACAGACATGTACTTTACCACATTTTACGACCCAAAGTTAGAAAGATAGAAGTGCAAATTGTTTGATAAGTTGCTTAATAGATATTTTTATGACATATCTTATTGAGTTTGAGTTCAATTAATGCAGTTGTTTTTAAAATGTATAGTTTTATATTATTTTCTACATATTATAAATAGTTTAAATTATAAAATAGAAATACAATATGAATTTATAGCTATGACTTTTGATAAATTAATAAAATTGTTTATAAGTTTTATTTATTAATATTGATAAATTGAGTATAATATTATTAAAGTTTATTATATATAAATGAGCTTGTTCATAGATATTAATTTGGGTCAAATCTTGGCATTTGATATCTATCGCCACCAGAACCGTTTGTCTAATACTCAATCGACACGTTTGGGGGTTAAATCTTAGCACTCATTATCTATCAGTATTCATCCAGTGGAGTCCACAAGGAACACAAAATACACTTGTGCATCGATTGATGGCGTTCTGTCGC
Source organism: Kaempferia elegans (assembly GCA_037974815.1). Classification (NCBI taxonomy): domain Eukaryota; kingdom Viridiplantae; phylum Streptophyta; class Magnoliopsida; order Zingiberales; family Zingiberaceae; genus Kaempferia; species Kaempferia elegans. The sequence continues at coordinate 902 of JBBPFQ011074572.1, read as the reverse complement.
CCACGATATTTCAATGTGAATCCATCCTTGAATTAAAAAGGACATGCGCACGGTTCAAATCCACGAATTTATGAAACCATGATGATGTGTACCTTCAATGCATCGGCCCTAGACTACTTTCCAATATCGTTCCCAGCTCAAAATTAATCTTCAATGGTCAGATGATATTGGTAAACTTTGTCTCTCTTTTTAATAATAATAATATGACATGCTTAGTCATAATTTCCACACTAATTATTATCAAATGGTCAAGTTGTGTGATAAAATAGGCAGATCAAAACAAGCTGCACTGGATTCCTGCAGTTTGCTCGAACGATAGTGTCACAATTATTGTTTTTGCTACTTTTTCTTTAGATTCTTCCTCATATACTTTTCGACTTGAATTTTTTTTAATTGTAAACTGTATAGTGTTCGGCGACATTTTGGTTCACAAAGTCTCCTTCGATTTTATATGCACAATCGAGTTTTAAATTATTTTAAAATTGCTTAAAAGAATTTTCACAATCTTCTAGAGTTTTGTAGAATTCTCTAGACAAACTGTAGAATATTTCAAAAGTATAGTCATCAAAGCGCCATGAGAAATAGTAGAGTCAAAAAGAAATCTCTCACTTTGGACTCGATCTGCGTCAGATTATTCTCTTAAATTTTCAAATAATTGTTAAATGGGGGTTGATTGATCTTCAAAAAATTCTAGATCCCAGCTGTTCATATCTAAGTGAACTTCAATCTTCTTTGACCCGTTAATGGAAGTGTCTTAATCAATTCTTAATTCCATCATGCTTCACGAAAATGCCCTTTATAACGAAAATGCTCTTGATAACAAAAATGCCCTCCGAAATAAATGTCATCACACACACACACACATATATATATTGAAAATTTTACCCTGCACAACGCGTGTG
>JBBPFQ011074464.1:0-10262 GCA_037974815.1 Kaempferia elegans | reverse complement strand
AGATCAACAAGTTAATGGCAACCGAGTAGGTAGCACTTTCACGTCTACTGCATACAAAGAAATGGTTGTCATTTGTCGCGAGAAGACTAAAATTCCATTGACAAAGGACCATTTGAAGAATAGAATGAAAACATTGAAGACTAACTTTAATTCGTGTTATGATTTGTTTAAGAATGCAAGTGGAGTTCAATGGCATACTGAGAGTAGGATATTTGAGGCAAAGGAAGAAGTTTGGAAGCAACTTATTGATGTAAGTATCAATGGTAGATATTTCATTTTATATTTTGTCAGTTTATATAACTATTATATTTACCATTAATTTTATTTTTATCTAGGCTAATCCATCAATTAAAAAGTGGAGATATACCCCAACACCTCATTATGAGAAGTTGTTTGAGTTATTTTCTTATGACATAGCGAATGGTCAAGGAGCTTCCACTGCCGTAGAAAAAATGTTGAAATTATTCAAGAGGAAGAACAAAGGGATGATGTCATATGAGTTCTGAAGTGGACCTTGATAGTTCACCATTTGTTGAGGGATTAAAGAAGAGAAAAATTGCATTTGTTGATGCTTATGGCAATAAGAAAAGTTTAGCCCTCGACCTAAGTATCAAGGAAGTTGTTACAGCAATTGACCATTCAAGTTCAGTCATCGAGAATAAGTCATTTCGTCAAAAAAAAGTTAAATGAGAAACTCTACAAAGATTTAGTTTCTGTCGATGTTCCTGACGAAAATATACTTGATGTCTATCTATTCGTAGGAGAGAATAAGGAGAAGATAATGCTCGTTATGGGATGTCCAGTGGAAAAGAGACTTGCTCTTCTAAAGAAAATGTTTTCTTTCTAATTTTGAATTGTGATGTTTTGAATAATTACAATTTGCAATATTTGGATAGGTATTTAGAGTATAGGGTTATATAGGCTTATTAGTAATTATTAGCAACTGAAAGTCAGTTTAGTTTTTTAGTTGGTTATAATTTTGTAATAATTATGGATTATTTCTAAGTAATGTTTATTTTAGATAATTTTTCATTTTAATACATGCTAACGGTACAAGTTTTTTGATTTTAATATATGACAACATTCTCAAGACATCTAGTTGTATGTATCTTGATTAACATTTTATTTCACTTCGATGTAATGTTTTATTCCACTTGTATGCAATGTTTTTCTATTTGTTTCATGGAAACTCTTATATTATGTTAAAAATGCATTATGTGTTCTAAATCTACAATTATATGACAATATAAAATAAATTAAAACATTGTATATTGTGAACATAATTATAAATACTTTTTATTCAATAAATAATTTAAAATTTTTGTCTAAAAATGAAAAAAAAAATAAGAAGGGTATTTTGGACAATGTATTATTTAATTTTCTTTCTTATGTTGTAAGTAAACAATGTAATGGATTGATCTTATTCATCTTCCTCAATCAAAGTAAATAAGCACACCCAATGAAGGATTCCTTTCCTTTTTCCTAGAGAATTTTTTCTACTATGAATTCCTTTCTTTTCTCAATCCACTCCGTGAAGTAAATAGAGTATAAGGGGAGAATAGAGGGGAAATGAGACCTGTTTTAAGAAATAAAATTCTCACCTATGAATTTGTATTTATGACCATAGTTGTCCAAGTCAAAATTCACAATTCCATTCATACAATAGGTTATATTTACATGCTTCTTACAAACAAATCAAAACTTGAAAGCAACAATTTGATGCAATGCAACATTAATATGCAATTCTAAAAGTAGAAAAGAATCAAACCCAACCAATCAAAAATTAATCTAACAGTTCAAGACTAAAGTCCAAATATTAGAAATTAAACCAAAATCGAATTATGTAAAAGTTTAAAAGCTGAAGAGTATAGAATCTCAAAATTAACAATGAAATACTAGAAGAAATTTGGCATGTGAAGAGAGAAAGTCTAAGATAGTCAAGGGGGTCAAGACACAAATGAGAAAAACAGGTTTTATCACATCGGTAAACAAACAATATATGCAAAATCAATGGTGAATTGCACACTATTTCATGTCAAAGTCATGTTCATTCTTCTCTACATGTATCATGGTTGCCACTAGTCTTTTTTCTCACCAACTGTAATCATATTATTAATACTTTAAGTCAAGAACATAGGTGGAGGCAACAATGATTTTGTCTATGACAAAAGTATTTCAGAAATCAGAACAAATTTTCATACTGGCTTAGTTCATTTCAAATCTAATGCAATGAAATAACAATACTTTGTACATTGTCATATCAAGATAAGATATAAGCCTATATATTTTTGTTATGAATCTACATCAACTTATTTTATCCAATAACATATCATATTACATAATTCTATGTAATATAGGATATCGAGACCAGTCCAATTAAACTTAAAATTATTTTTAATAAATTTTGTAATTTTATCTTAAACTTACAAATCATGATTTGAAATTTTCACCAAAATGATTGACGTTGCAACCTTACTTTGACAACCTTGTTTATGAGATTTGTAAATTTCATTTCCATTTGATTTGGGCAGAAATAAACTAGAGGAAATGAATAGAATAAAATTTCTTTTTCTCTACTTCCTTCCTTCCAAGTAACTTAAAATGAAAGAACTTGATGGAAGTAAATTTATTTTTCCTGTTTAGCGCCAAGTAAATAAGAGAAAATGATAATTTTATTTCTCTTCCTTCCTACCTTCGTTAGAGCTTCCTGATTGGTATAGCTTATTAGCACTAAACAAAATTTTATGTGACCGTACTCCCTCCCTCTCTCTCTCTCTCTCTCTCAAACCATCCAGGTCAGTTCTTTACATATGTTGCATTTATCAAAGGATTTCATGCCTTTAATCTTGTTAAAATCGTTACATTGATTAGATTAAAGATAAACTGGATATGCCACATTCCAGTAAAATTTACTCCTACAGTTGGACAGAACTAAAGAAACCTTCACGCTTCCAATTTCCCTCAATGTATCGTACGCCTCAAACCAAAGGAATTCTATCTCGCCATTTACTTCCCTCTCCCTCATCTTTCGGCTTCGATCACCTCCATTTCAAAGTCTCAAGCGAGGGAAAGAGATACCCTTTCTATCAAGTGAACCAGAAAACAGTACCTTGATGTGATCCCAAGTGTCAGCGATGGTGAGGGGGCCATGCTCCTTGACGACGTCGAAGATGGTGCGAGTGATGGTCTGCGTCAGCTCCGGCGGCGTCGGGGGATCGATGGGCTTCATCTTCGGCTTTGGCTTCTTGGCCATCCATCGAACCGCCGTCGCAAACATGTCTCTGCGCCACTCGCCCTCTACGCGAGCAACCCTACCGGAGACGAAGAGCCGAAGTAGAGGAGAGAGGGAGGCGGCTGATTGGAGGATATAACAAAGAATTCGAGGAGCGACGAAGTATCAGAGCGAGGAGACGCGTGTCGAAATCCTGATAAATCATGGACCTTTAAGATTCGGAGCAGAAGAATAATTAGTGAATGCGTTTTCCAGTCAAGGAAATACCTTATTTTGAACTTCTTTTTTTTTTCAAATAATAATCAGTTTTAATAAATGCTTGAAATATCAGGGAAGAATTTCTTAATTTCATAACAAAGAAATGAAATGGCACACACAAACATTCTTTGATTGAAGACTAAATTTTGATAAGAAGAAACATGCTTTTGTTTAAAGACATGAACTAACCCTAAACATTCTTTGCGCGAGTGCAAAGATACAAATGATATACAAATTGTTCCGGTAATAAATAAGAGAGGCTGAAAACAATCTTTCCAGCTCCGGATGCCTCTCTACTCCATGAAAAAAAATCAAAGACAAAATTCATCTGTTTCAGGGACAGAAGCTGTTGCACACCTCGGATAATTTTGTTCACCTAGAGAGAATTAGATATTTTAAATATTTTTGTTGTGTCGTTCTCGAAGGCGCGGTCCTGTCTGCAGTGTTAGATATTTGTTCAAAACTTGGAATTGATTGTCGCAGTGTCTTCGCCGGGTGCTTCTTGTTGCCTTTCAACCAATCTGTCAAATGGATGGTATTCCAGTTTTCTCTGTGCTTCTTCTCAGGAAGGGATTACTTGGAGGAAAAACCGATGAATCATCTCATAACTTGTGAATGTAATAACAGCACTAGGAGTAGTTCTCAGCAAGTTTGTGGCATAGCCGCGGTAAAAACCAGGGATGCCATCTTGATGGAATACCTTCCTAATGCAGTCAGCCAGGCCTGCATATTTGTTGCTATTGTTGCGGGAATGGCCTTGTTCTTGTAGTCTGGCTCGTATGACCTGATAGAATCACAAAACTGAATTTTGCAGCACAAGATAGATAAAGAATGTCGGTTTTTTTTAAAAACAATAATAATAAGAAGAAGAAGAAGAAGAATTAGTTTTCCGATATAACTGTCAGATAATCTAATGAACTCCACCGATATGATGTCCGGTTACTTAAGATTTGACGTTCAAACTAGAACTTACCAGTCACAAGTTGGTTACCACAAACAAGTACGATAACATATGTACCAGGAATAACCCATGAATTAGAGTAAGATTGAAGACAATAAACATTCAAGGTGGACGGGCAGCATACCTCATGTGGATATGTCAATGTCGATGCAATTACTTTAGATAAGGAAGAAGAAATAGCTACATCTTTAGGACTAAGCCTATCCACTGAAGTGTGTTCTGCATCGCAGTTAATAATCAGCTATATGTGGAGAAAATTTATTGAGCTGTAGCACTATGGAGCTATTGTACCTTTTCGTGCCAAGTAAGACTTGATCTTTTCATAAGATGGAAACTGAATAGCAACATGGCTAACCCCCACTAAAGAAGGAAGAAGGCCACTATTTCCCAAACGAACACAAGAAGAAAAGACACTATTACTACAAGCTCGAACAAAAACAGAAAATGAAATTTAAATCTTCTGTTATCAAAAACAATAGTTCTAACCTGTATAGACCTCGCCTTCCCTCTTCAAGCATAATTCTTCTTAAAGCAGATAACATACCTTTATATGGCTCTACATCATTCCTCATTCCTTGAGTCTATTCAAAATTGAAACATGGCAGAGGTGTCACCACCGAGGTTAGCGGTCCATTGAAACTATTGAAATGAAGTGAACGGCTAAAGGGATAAATATCTTGAGCAAAGTACAATGGAAAAAAGAGTGAAAAGAGAAGGCTGTCAACAAGCATCCTTTATCTATTCTATCCTGTTGGTATTTGTTTCAACTTAATGTGTAATAAGTGTCATTTAAGAAAGAACAAAAGGATTCACAACGAGCAACAAGTGATCTATTACACCAATATATTATTTCCACTGAATGCTACAAAGAAATGACAGTAACTTTGTAAAGTTTAACCCAATAAAATCCTCTTGTTTGAATCAGCACAGTGCTTTAACGCCATTCCCCTAATTTAGCCAAAGAAAGCATAAGAAAACATGTTTGTTCATTCTATTAACAGAATTAGAAATTGTTTGTTTTCAAAGTTACACAACCCTAATAATTCAAAGATGCATCAGAAAAATATATCTGATATGGCACTTGTAATCATTATAATATCAAGTTACCAATATCACTCAATTCAACTTATACAATTTCACACCAATCATTTTTACCCTGTAATAACTTTCTAAAATTAATGATACAGGATAACAACATTCCAAATTATAACCTTATTGTAAAGACATACCTTTCATTTCAATAGGATTTCAAGCTATAAAATTTCTTCTCTAGGTTATATGTTGATTCTGTGAAGCGTTTACTAAGATTTGTTGCAAGAGAAATCCAAGTCCATGGTAGGTCCAAAGGAACATAAGCTAAATTCAAGTAAAATGGAAGGAACAGGAAATAAATGCAAAAAACAAACATAGTTGGTCTGACATTGTTGTATGCAAAGGGAGGCAACCCCACACTGCCAAACTACAGATTCAAGGACCTGGTATGACAGGACTGATAACTTCCTACAATATTTTGAGTACTACAGAGGGAACTTTGGTAAATGAAGTGCCCTATTGAAAACCAAGAAAAAAATATTACCAATGGAAAGAGAAACCAACACCTTCTCTACATTTTTAGGTTCGGCATCTATGAGCACAAATGTATACTGTTTGAAAAAATGAAAACACATCCTTAGCATGTATGAATATCTTGGTTAGTAACCATCCTATGTGTACCAATATGATGGAGTTCAAAAATCAAACTGTGACATAGACAACAGTGCCCACCATGCTGCTGATAATAGTCCAAACATAAAGAAAACTGCTCAAGACTGGTTGCGCTCCAGACATCACCAACTGAGATAAATTTGTTTACGATTATCACATGATGCTATAACAACCTAGCAAGTTTCTAGCTATTGAAACTTTCTGAATACGATCTGATCGAACATACTCGAAACTTTTCACAAAAGATGGTAGAAGTCCCCAGTAACATCCACAGATATACATGTCAATTTCAGTTATTCCTTCATCATTTGCATGCCTTTCAGCCGTATAAAAGCCCCTTTCAAGTAGGTGTCTAAACGAACCAAGCTAAGCCAACTTTAACTGTGTTAAGCTTGTCTAATTATTTTTATCAAGTTTGTTCAATTTTGTTTATTAAAAATGTTATCGAGCTTGAGCCAAGCTCGGGTGTTTTTTATCAAGCTCAACTAAAAACGTTGTCCTCATTATTATTTAAGTTAAAGGTCTCTCTATTATATGAAATTTATATTATTTCCTTATTTTTTTAACATATTATGAATAATTTAAGATTATAAAATTTTAAAAATTACTATATTTTTATACATTTGAATATAAACTTAAGAAATAAATTTATAATTGAAAATTTCATAACTTAATAAATAAGTTTATTTATGAATTGTTATGAACGTTAACAAACCGAGCTCACTAGTGTCTAAACTTGTTTGTTTTATATATATTCTTTACTATTGGATGAAGCTTTATCGAACTAAACACCAAGTTTGTTCGCCAACATCCAAGAAATTCAACCAAAAGCAGTTCAATTAATTGAGGTCTGCCTGACACTTGTCACTGGTAACTAGCAGGGCAATATAAACTGCCACCACATAGTGATAACTTGAGTTCAAGATGCAAACTAAAAATTATAAGTTTCTTATTAATAGACACTTTAAAAATAAATCAAAATAACAAGGATGACAGAATGGCAAAAACTACATACTTGAAGTCTAGTTTTAACAACCCATAATGGATTGGTGGTAATAGCTGTTGCAGCTCCTGCACCTGCAGCAGCAAGTATATTTGCACCAACTGAAAGCTCGTTATTTTCATCCACTGCTTATGCACATGTAGATGAGAAAATTTAAGTTCAGAAACTTGCCAAATTACTTAACTCACTAAACATGTTTTTGTGATTCATAAACTTTACATGAAATGAAGCAGCATATATTCTTCATCTCACACATTATGATGAAAAATAAAGAAGAGTTCGATAGGAAATTCAGGGAAAAAAGAAGACCAACCATGTGAATGAAGTAGGCTTTTCAACTGATTATAAGCAGCAAAAAACACCTGCATATAGTGTTATTTTCATTAACCAAATAGGTATTTAAAGCAGGATATTCAAGTAACTATAGCATCAGACATGAATCTGTAGAATATAAAAAAAAGGGTGTCATTGTCATGAGGGAAATAATATAGGCATGCAAATTGATCCAGTCCTGGTTGGTCGTTCAATGAAGAGAAATCAGGTCTCACCATTAACTACAATATAAAATCACTACTTTTGGGCATTGATAGTGTGGATCTCTTCCAACCATGACTGTACAAGCAGCAGTAACACCAAGAATGTTTGCTATTGATTATTCAAGTTTTTAGTCGGGGACTCTTACGGAGCTTTTGAACAGAATCACTTTTTTGAAGACAAAATTACACAACAGTCCTAGATGTAGGTATTTGCAGCCTTAAGTATAGATTTATAATTAGAGGGGTTCTTCCACTGATTCACACCACAGTTTCCTAAGTTGAAATGGAGCAACTGTTTATCGAGGCAAGGCTTGCACTCTTGTATGTTCAGACACATTCAAAGCATGTACACAATAACCACGCAAGTTCTGAAGACTAGAAACCTTTTAGTCTTTAATCTTTCCTAATGCTAGTGATACATAATCATTACACCTCATCACTTTTTTGTGGAATTCTTGTTTATTATATCACATTATATCAAATATATTATAAAATTTCATTATATCCATTTTTATTACCTCAAAATTACAATTTCCTTTCTTTGAAATTTCATAAACATAAGGAAAATAAAACTCTGTACTTGATAATCTACACCATATTATACATAGAAAGTACAATTGAGAGTACGCTTAAGATTAATAAATAACAAGAAGACACGAGATGGCAACTACTAGAGGTCTAATACATGATCTTTTCAACCAATAACTTTTTTATTCCTGACTTTTAGTTATACAAGAGGTCATTGACTCATTGTAATTTATTTTAAGCTCTAGCACTTGGAGTATTCATCTAAACCCTCTATATCTATGTCAAAAATTGATATTGAGACACCAAAACTGCTAAATATACTTGATATCTCCATTGAAGTTTTTTAAAAACATAATTGTGTGAGATATTCGTACTTCAGTCTGAGTAACATAAATTTTAAAAACTCTCGCCACCCTTGTTCTCTGTCATACAATGCTTATACTTAAACAAAAGTAATTAACTCTGTGGTTTTAACTTTTAACATTCTTTTTGCTGCTGCAGTCTTTGTCGATTTACATCTTGTGAGACTGATTCAGATTCAATTCAATCCAACTGATATGATCCTTTCATCAATATCAATTTTAATCCTGCAAATTATCCAGAAAACTTTGCTGTTTACATTAGTTTTTGTAGTTTGATACTGTAATGGATAAAAAAAAAACCAGAGTCGAATGGTGCTTCAGGTGACCATTCGTCCACATAGAGTGTGAATCTTTATGTGTGTTATCTGAGGAATATGAAACCCTTTGATGTCAATAACTACAGGATTCTGCAGTTTAATAATATAATTCAACATAGATCTGGACAGCATTTTGAAGACAACAAACTTCAAATGAGATTGCATGTCTTTATTGACTAACAATGAACTTGGAAACCCAACAATGTTGAATCCATTTTCAAATCAAAACAAATTGAACATCCATTATGTGAAATCGTGAATTGTACATGACTCATCATGAAAATGTGGGTGTCCTTCATCAGCTTAACAAATATATGCTTATGGATCTTGAGGGGAAAAAACACCAAGCTCACAATAAGCATATTTCTGTGTAACTTCCATGTGGAACTTAGTTAATATGGTCTTCAAAAGTTCAAAATGTTAAGACATCCAGAATTTCAAATAATATTACTGGCATTCAAACAAAACTAAAAGAGATGAAGTAATATGAGTGAACGTAAATAGAAAATAAAAAATTATTCTTACAGCCCAGTTTGGAAGTAGTGCAGTGACTGTTGGAGTAAGACCACGATATAAACCACTCATGCCTTCAATTTGTATGATTTGTTTTAGGCTTGAAATAATGACATTGCCTATTTAATTACAAATAAATAAATATCAGTAATCTGAATTATGAAAAAAGCAAGGCATGGGCTCCCAATGAACCACTGAATAAATCAATTCAGAAATAGCATGTTAAAATGATTTAGAACATTAACAAAAAGTTGTATAAATACTTCTTAAAGCCAATCAAAGATGGAGCTAGTTTTTAATTAAATTATCTCGTATTGGATATCCAACTACCTATTAACTTGGGTAAACCAAGGACAGTAGCATTATAGCTCGACCACAATTCAAGGTAATAAATTACAGATAGTGTGAATTGGGAATATTACAAAAAAAAAAAATAATAAGCAAATAGTTTATCTCCTGTTGTTCTCCTTCAAATTGGAAATGCCATGGAAGGTGAGTTTGGACAGCTGGATTGATGATGATGCAGAATAAAACCTTCTCAGCCTATAGAAGGAAAGGTGCAGGACATCCATTTTCCTTCCTGTATTCTTTTAAGAAAATAATTGCCAATAACAAATTTTCCTTAATGATATTGATGGAGGATATCTAACAATAGTCTTATCTAAATAATATTTGAGACATATTGAACACTAGTAACACACTAGTCCATGCAATGGAAACAGATTGGATGAGAATGATGTTGGTGCAGGGTGCATCAATAATCAAACCTAAGTTTTGATAATGGTAAAGGATTCAAAGTTAAGTATTATTGTTGTTCTAACAAGCTGAATTAAGTGTGCAGGAAAGTC